>PVIR01011396.1:0-47128 GCA_004026965.1 Petromus typicus
TGCCCTCCTCCCCACCAACTTTTACAGATGGAGGACACCTCTTAATTTCTTGCTATCCCTAAAAATTTGTCGGACCATATATGGGAGTTGAGGACAGATGCAGTTAGTTATGCCTCTCTCGAACTTCTCTACACTTGTCCAAGATTTTTACAAAACTGTTTCATGGCAGTGGTTCACATCAAAGTTTTGCTTTTCATGCTACTGCCAGTCTGATCATATTTGTCATCTTGCAGCAGGATCGTAGGGTGGACATTGCAGATACACCCTTTTCAAGTGGACCACATTTGAATGTTTGACTAAATATGCTCCTCAAGACCTCATTCTCACAAAACCCTCTTAGATTAAAAGAAATATTGGAGCAAAAATTTTGGCAAATGCTCCATAATGTCTCTTCCTCTTGGTTAACTACAGTGTGAATTGTTATACTGGAGCTCTGAAAAATCTGTAGATAAGCATCTATTTCATTATATGTAACCCAAATTTGCCTAAAAATCTCAACCTCTGGTTCTGGGGATATAGCTCAGTGGTTCTGGCACCTGTCTTACAAGCTCAAGGGCCCGGGTTTGATCCCCAGTAACCACATAGCAATACTGGGCATGGAGACTCACCCCAGGAGCAACCAGTACCACATACCACAGTGCCGGGCGTGGTGGCTCACGCCTGTAATCCCAGCACTTGGGAGGCAGAGGCAGGAGGATTGCTGTGATATGAGTTGGAGGCTGAGCTCAGGGCTAGCCTTAACCACAAAGTGAGATCCTGTCTCAAAAAAAACCTTTAAAAAAAAAAATCTCAACCTCGTGTTTCTGCCATAGCACTTACTTGCATGCTACCTAACAGGCTTTGTGAGATATACTTGTGGCAAAGCTTCTCTGAATGACTCCAGAAATGAACAGAACTTCTGTTTGAGATGGAATAAGGAAGCAAACAGACAAGATCAAATAGGGAAGACAAGATAAAAACCATGTCATTCGCAAATCTCTCATTAACATCCCACTCACCTTCTCCTCAGAACTGTCAGATGAAAAACTGGTATTCATAATACAACTGGTCAGAAATGTTGGGACAAGATGAGCAACACAAGTTAAAGGTACTCCGTCTTTGGCTTCTCTATGAGAAGAAAGTAACAGAATTTTCCTAGGTTGCTTAATCCTTAAACTTGCATTAGAATTTACTATCCCATCACTGCAAATATTTAAATTGCTATAGCTCAAACCGTTATTCATATTTTAAAGCCAATGGAAGATATTTCCAAATTTAGAACTTAATTATATACTTCAAAATTTTAAAAATTAACTAATTATACAATATATTTCAAATTGACTTATCTTAAGTTTCATCCACCAAACTTTTTTTTTTTTTTGAGACAGGGTCTCACTTTGTGGTTCAGGCTGACCCTCAGCTCAGCCTCAAACTCACATCACAATCCTCCTGCCTCTGCCTCCCAAGTGCTGGGATTACAGGCGTGAGCCACCACGCCCGGCACTGTGGTATGTGGTACTGGTTGCTGCTGGGGTGAGTCTCCACGCCCAGTATTGTTATGTGGTTACCGGGGATCGAACCCAGGCCCTTGCTCTTGCAAGACAGGTGCTGGAACCACTGAGCTATATCCCCGGCCCCAAACTTTTATTTTTTAAAAAGAATAAAATTATTAAAATATAATCAGATGACATATCAGCTAAAAACTCAAGTCCTTCTGACCAGAACAATTGTTGTACCACATATGTAGAAGCACTGAAGGGTTGCAAGAAGATGTATATCATCTTAGTCCTGCATGACTGCTGAAGATCTGACCACACTATGACATTATATTTTGTGAGATTGAATTTTTTTCTTTTTCAGGGCTATCTTGCTTAGTGAAATTGAACAATTTATCATACTATGGCCTGCAGCAAACTTAGTATGTGCAAGTGATTAGCTTCTCTCCTCCCCAAGCAGCGTTCCTGCAGTTGGTTAAGAGTGGCAGCAGAAAGGGAAGGTCGCTTATATCACACGTTCTCAGGGGAACTGCTAATGGGCTATTGACCCTTTCCCACTTTAGGTTAATGTGTCATAACTGATGCTAATCTCAGATATGTAATTTCCAAATGGTGATGTTTCAAATCTACCTGATATGCATTGTTCTATGAAGTTTTTAAGTACAGTTTTATTCACAGCATGAATGACAGTTGCCAGTTGATTGGATGGGAGATGATTTTACTATTTCCAGGTAGTCCTCAAGGCAAAGGGAAAAATACACAATTGACAACAGTGGTTAAATTAACAAACAAGTGTAAACTGTACCTTCTATTTTGCACTGAACACCTCCCATCCCCTGCACTTATCCTATTTCCAGGTCTAAGAACCACATAAACATTTTTAATATGGAGTATCTTTTGGACCTATTATTTAAAGCAAATTTAGCAGCTCTCTTTCCCACCAATTAATGCCTTTTACTGTGAGGTCATAAAAAATCTCTGAAGGATATTAAGATGATTTCAGGTAAAATGGCAGCAGCTACAGTCATCAATCTGTAAATCAAAGAGCAATCAGTGCAGATGATCCAAGATGCCAAATGGATCAATTTACCTATTGTTTAAAATGTTATTCTTTATCTCAAGCAGATTTACTGTTATAATTACACATTCTAAAAACAAATATTAATGTGGTTAGGTACTTGTGAAGTTCAGTCAAACTAAGGTATTGTCCACATCAGGGGCTGACTAGCAGGGGAAGAGAAAGCAGAATATTCTGGCCAGTTGTACATAGTCACTGTGACAATGACAGGCTTTGCTTGGCTCCACTCTGTTTTTTCAGTTGTATTTTGTAATTATAATCTTCTTGAGAAAGGCTGAGGTATAGCTGTAGATATGGTGGAAAAAGGAAGAAGAAATAATGGAAGAGAAAGAAAATATATGAAAAGAAGGTCCCCTGTGACCAACAAATATAAAATGACACCTTGTTCTCTGCACGACGTTGAATGTACAGAGGTCACAAAGCAAGCAGGTTCTTCTCTTGCTCGGTGTGTACCACATAGCTGTGAGAGTTTTACCTGAAGACACAGGGATGAAAGTGGGCAAAAGAGCAATAAAAAATTGGAAATCAAAAGTTTCCTTGAATTTTCCCACCTCAGGCCATGGCTATAGATATAGAAAGCAGGTATATAACAAGCTTTCCATTTTTGTTAGCAGTAAACTTATTTTGAAGTCATCAATTTAGAGAGAAGAAGGTTTTAGCTCTCCAAGACCCACTAAATTAATGAACCAGGCCAATTTATGATCGTCCATGCATTGCTGCAAAGAAAATTCTCCCTGCAGGTAAACTGTCTATCTGGAGCCAGAGATATTAGAAGCAATTTTATGAGCAGGATCATTAATTATGACCCATGAAATTTTAATAGTTGCCTTCTTCGGATCTCTTACAGGAGCTGAGATCAAAGTGGCTCCAAACTACTGACACAGACTTGGTTATCAGGAAGTCTGGTGAGCTTTCAAGGGTTTAGAATCCCAATGTACTCTCTTTTATCCTTTACTAGTGGTTTTTTAGAGACAATACATGTATAAAATATGTGTGTATGTGTGTTTGCATATGTGTATGTGTGTGTGTGTGTGTGTGTGTGTGTGTGTGTGTGTGTGTGTGTGTGTGTTATTTAGCTCCTCTAGAATGCTACTTACACAATCCTGGTGATTGTATTAGATCTCACCCATTTTATATAGTTATATCTCTAAGGGTGCTATTTTCTTAATTATATTTTAGACAAGGCAGAGTGTACTTGAAAAAACAAATTGGTGTAAATAGCTTGTATTTATCCCAGGTCTGTACTACAATAAAGTCATACTCTGGGGCAACTGACTTCAGTGATCCAGCTCTCAGCTTCATTTGTGTGAGATGCTGGTGTGGCTTGAGGCACATGCTTATTTACATGCTTCTCTTACATATTAAAGTTCTGTGGATGCATGTTTCTCTAGATGCCATAGAAATAGAGATGAGAGTAGTGCTTACCAGACAAGCTTGCTGTGAAGGTGGAATAACATAATCCTTGTATAGTATCTCAAAGAAAATATAGAAGTAGACATTCCAGAGGAGTTCATTCTTCTCTTGAGATCATTATTTCTGAAAAGAAATGAGGTACTTTTCAAGAAAATCTGGTTCAAAATGCCCTAAAAATATTCTCAAATAGAATAACAAAATCAAAGACCAATATCTAGTAATTGGGTTTTCCTAAAGCCAAATAGTGACTCTACACATGCTATAGAAGTTACAGGTGTACAAGAACTTACTTCTATAACTTCCAGAACTTATCCTCCTTCTTTTTCAGTGAGAAAAAAAGAGAAAGTAAGAGAAAAAAGATAGAAAGGACAGAAGGAAGGAAACAAGCAAGCAAGGAAGAACAGAAGGAAGGATAGTTTTCACAAAGTGCTCTATTAGGGCTTTATCGAAATTGTCTTGCAGAACTTAAGAACTTAAAGAAAAAATTAAAATTGCAAGACTAGCTTGGCCATCTTTTTACAAGAATTAATCAAAAATGATTTTGCTATTTGTTTCATTTGTGTCTAGCTGGAAAATAGCATATTTCCTACTGTATATCTGGGGCAATTTTTCTTTGTCCTTAAACCTTGTTAAATTATCAAATTTTTTTCTGTCTGGTTAAAATTATTTGGCTTTTTTTATGTGGGTGGCTTACCGGTTAGGGCATTTTGTAACTTTTTGGCTCTCATCCTAGTAACATGCCATGTGGATGACAGGTACATGCTGTTAGACTAAATTTTCTAGCCCAGCTCAAATTATTCCTTCTAAGGTGTTCTCAGTATTTTTTTATTTCTGAGACAAAATACACAACACCTAAAATTAAAGGAGGAAGTGTCCATTGTAGCTCAGAGTCTGTAGAGGTTTTGGCTCATAGTTGGCTGGCTCCAAGCCAAGGTGGCACAGCAGAGTAGCACTGCAAGAGAGAAACAGTTAATGGGAGTCAGAGACAGCAAGGCAGCAAGATACAAAGTAAAGATGCAGCAGCCAAACTACTTTCTTCCTGTCCCTTTATATTGAGTCCAGGCTATGCATCCTCGGGTGGGCAGCACCTACCCCTAGAGTCAGGCAGCCTTTGATTTTAATTGAATTCTTTACTGGTACATTTTATATACACATCATAATCACAGTCAGCATTGAGGATTTGTACCAGTACATGATATGAATTATTTCTCATTTTTTCCCATTCACCTACCCATCCTACAGTCCCCCTAACTCCCTATATACATATGTTGTCTTTCTTTTTTTAACATCATATTTTTTCTTTCCCTTCATTCCTTACTCCTACCCTCTTCCCTTTGAATATTTTCTATTTCACAATATCTATCATACATTCTAGGGTGAAGTACCCTTAATCTGAGCATTGCACACTTAATCCCAGCATCACACACCCTGTGTGTGCATCACACACTGCCTAGGAATCAGCCATCCCTGAAAAGCCCCACCTATGATGACGTAAGGCTTTGGGGGCCTTCTTGACACAAACCACAACATATATAAGTTCCTTGATGTTTAGTCTCACTTTTCTCTAGACATGACAACCATTAGCACTGATCTCTATCTGTAGTTTAGGGTCCCTTTATTTCTATCATCATCCTAGTGGCAGGTAAGGGGCCCTGCTGCCATAGACTTCCCTTCCTTTATTACCCTGCTTGATTTTCCTTTAGCTTAGACCACATCCTGGATTACCAACTTGATTTCCTTGCAAGGTTCCATGTGATGCTGTATTTCCAGTCTCCCAGCTGGTGATGGAGTCCGATCTGCAAATGAACTCACTTCCAGGATTTGGTGTCACTTCTTAGATGATAAGTCCCCTGTCCTGATCCATACATTTGAATTAATTTGACTGCAGACCAAGTTTGGTCTTTTTCTGCTGATGCCCGAATTCCCACCAGCTTCTAGGTGTACTTGGTGCATCTAGCTTCCTCCATGCCAGAGCCAGTTTCTCTCTCTGACATTCCTTTCTTTTTTTGGAGAGATGAAAAGTTTTTGGATGTCTACCTATACTACTCCTACACTGCTGATATTTGAGAAATTGACTTTCTATACCTTAAAAAAAAAAAAGCATCACTATTTATACCATGATACTGGAGCAAACTGGCTGCCTTTTCTCAACTCACTTTGTCCTCTGCATTCTGAGGGATTGTTTCAGCAAGACTAAATGATGAAAAAGTTCCTACAGGAAACTTGTCGAGAATTCTCCCAAGCTCATTGTTCGGTTAATCATAACTTTAACTTTCATACTCCAGTGCCCAAGCTTTGCAGCCTAAGCTCTCTCCTGAAATTGAAGGCCTCTGCTAAAATGTAGAAACTCTAAAGAGTTTATATTTGTCACTTATTTTCTTAAAACAACACCATTTTCTGCTTCCAGTAAGAGACATGTCTTAAATTTAAAGGAAATGTTGTATATATAGGTTGTATGGAAGTTATAAAAAGCATATATTTTCCAAATTTGTTGAAGTCAATACCTCAAACAAAGGGCCAAGGATTTAGCCCAAGTGGTACTGCTTTCTACCTTGGGAGAACAAGGGCCTGAGTTCAATCCCCAGTACCACAAACCAACAAAAATCTCAAACAAGTTGATAGAAATTATTCAGACAAAATCATACATTTATGGCTTGTGTTTAGATGTCTCTCAAAGCCCCTTACAGTCATAGATGAAGGCTTTTCAGAAGTGGCTGTGTGGATCCAGAATGTGTGATACTAGAACTGATTTGCAGGGCAATGCTAAGCTCAAGGCCCCTATGATTAAGAGTGTGAGTCCTACAGCCCTAGGTAGTATGCATAAGATAAAAGGGCAGAAAGACATTAAGGTTCCTTGTTGCTTTTTCTGTCTTCTGCTTGCCATGAACTATTTCTCCTGTGATATCCCTCTTCCAAGTCATCTTGCCTTAAAGGCAGTGGGTTATGGACTTAAACCCATACAAAGTATGAGCTAATTTTCCCCCTTTAACTTTGAGTGCTGGCTATTTTATCTCAGCAATAAATAAATAAATAAATAAATAAATAAATAAATAAAGTAACTAAGACAATATGGATATGTGCAACCCACACATACATATTGAATGATACTGAATTATTATCCCCATTACATTTATTGAATTGGTTTTGCCTTGTTTCTTAATGATCCATTCCAAAATATAAATATTAGAACATGCTTCTCCAACTTGATTGTTTTCCTCATCATATTCCTTTAATTTCTGAGCTTTCTTTTAGTACTACATCAGATTTTTTCTCCTTGTTTCACATTTTTCCTTTCCACAACTTCTATTAGTTTATGTTCTATTAATTTATGTTATCTTTCCTTCTAATCTGTGTATAAAATACACATTACTATAGCTTATACACATATAAACTATATGTGTATTTGGAGTAGCGTGGTAGTTCCCAGCCAGAGGAACTATAGTAGCAGGTCAACTCTATTGCTAGTTCCTTTACAATGTGTATAGTTCCTCTGGCTGAGAACTATCAAGATACTCCAAATGCAATGCTGAAATCCTTGGTCTAAAGCAAGTGATGAGGCATCTATGTCTGTGCATAGCCCCACGCAAGCATCTTATTTAAGGCAGCAGTCACTCTGTATGTTAGTACACTTTCCTAGTAAAAAGTTCATAAATAACCCACATTTATGAAGCGGTTATTTTAAAAATATATTCAAATAAATGGCTTCACTGCTCAGAACATGAAAAAAAAATGGATCTATATTTCTGGTTCACCAAAGATGTAGTGTTAAATATACATTTGTGTTCACTGCTGAAATGAGATTCTTAGCTCTTATTTTATTTTTTGTTTTACAAATTGGAGTTGAAGGAAAGTAGACTAAAATATTATGACAGAAAATTTGTTTCTCCTTTTTGTATTCAATTTTGAGAGCTAGAAATAAGTAAATATTACATATATATATCTACATTATTTTTCATTGGTACATAGTCTGTGAAAAATTTTCTTTTGAAACTTTCCATTTTAAATTATATTTAAGAATGTACAGAGGAAGAATCAAATGATTCCTATTGATGTTTACCTATCACTTAGAAAAAATTTACTCTCAGAACACAAGTATATGTGTCATTATTAACAGTCATGTGTATTATCATTATTACTGCTGCTATGTACTATGTTTAACTCTAAGTTAGTTGTTAACCAAACCAAAGACGTTATGTGAGAAAAATTTATCTATCTCATTATATATAGTGTATGAAAAAATAAGGTCAATAAAAAGAACCCAACTAGTATTGTGACCTATAGATTATGGTGGTGAGAGTGGTAATAAAAGAGCTGCAACCAAACTGCATTTTACTTCCGAGTAAGACTTCACCTCTGTAATAATCACATCATGATTTTGAAAGATCCTGAACTATTTTCCAGGTAGTTTGATATGTTCTCAATTTAAAATTGAAATAGCAATGATTAATTAGTAGGCTAGCTTTATAACTATTCTAAGTATTCTACAGTCAAAAGGTGAAATATGAATTTTTATTTGATTTGTAAAAATGCAGATGAAATAAGTGATTCATTATAGATTATAACTGTCTTTTTCTAATGTATTAGAACTCTAACTCCTTGACAAAAAGCTAGATATTACTTTCCCCTTTAAATTCTCAAAATTATTGATGAGTATTTAAATTGAAAGAAAAAAAATAAACCCCCAAAACTTCAGCTCATTTCAGAAAAGTCAAATTGTAAAAAAAGCAGTGCTTTGCTAGATTCAATACATGCAGAATGGTTAGCTGTGGTTTACATCACTGAACCCACTGCCTTTTCATTTGTGTAGAATTTCCTAAGGAGGCATGTTCATCAAGATTTCCCCATTCTTTGGAGACTGGTAACACAAAGCTTTTTTCAAGTAGAGCTTTCTGAAATAAAAAAATATAAATATCAAATTGAGGGTGAAATCTAGGCTTTGCTGGGTCAAGCACGCCACATGACAACTTTGTCTGTTTTGTTGTGACTTTTTCCTGGCAAAAACTACACAATCAATCTATAGCTGCTAGGTAAACTGCCTGCCTTTTTGTATGTTTCAACCAGTCAGGGACCAAGCTGACCCGTATGATTACTTCCCCTGTCATTTGCTGTATAAGTGTGTGTATCTTACAATAAAAACGGAAGTGTTCTCCAAAACCTCTCCCCAGAGTCTACCGTGACTCCATTCGCCTTAATCCTCCCAGACTGAGTTTCCATTATCCCCAAAAGACAACATCAAATATAACTTTAGTTTGAAAGAAAAGCTATTCGGTCTTGACAGCCCAATTTTGACTATGTAGCTCCCAAAATAAAAGTAATTTAAATTTGATCAAATAGTTTAACCAGAAGATCATAGCATTACTTTCCAGGCTAGCTGAAATACTGGGTGGTTCTGTGCTATTCTCAAAGAAGTCAAGAAAAATTGATTAGGTTCAGCCTGGCCAATACACTCCCAAGTAGCTCACTGTAAAGTAATGCATATTGAAAAAGATCATTTAAAGTTTCCACATACTAATGGGTCTGATGGGCTCTGAATTAGCTGGCACTTCTCAGGAAAAAGAGCTAGGCACCATTATGAACAGCTCAATTAAGATGTCTGCTCAATGGGCTACACTGGGCCAAAAAAGCAAATAGACTGCTTGGATGAATTAATAAAGGGAGTGATAATGTGGAAATATTATAATGGTCTTGCATAAACCTCCACGAGTGAGAGTAGTTTCGATGCCTCTTGCCTGTATTTAGACAAATAAATCAGCTTTTCCCATCATGGATCATTTGACCCATTTCCAAAGCATCTCTCTGGGTACCATTTTCCTGAATCTGGGCGGCAGCAGCTAGGTGCCTTATGACATCAGAACCATCAGTCTTACCACATCTGTTTGGCTTCTGGTGCCTTTGGATTGGATCTATTCATCTTTTCTGTTTGACTCAGCTTAGGCAAACTTTCAGCTTGTTTGTAGAATAATAGCAGAGAAGAGAAAATGTAGCGGCCATGGAAAAATAACATCAGAGGAACAATATACATCTAAATTTTTTCTGGGTTTATAATACAATCCAAGAGATAGGTTCAAAAAGTCAGATGTATTGGAATTTTCCACCAATTAAAAACATATTTTCTATGGTTAATTATAGTAAACTTATTTCATCCAAGCTGTATCTTTTGGACTCCAAGCTCTAGCTTTCCTTCCAAAAGCCCTTGCCTCCAAAATAAGGAAAAACCACAGATGCATGTATAGCTAAGGTCAGCATCCTTCAAGCTACTTTCCATAAGAGCAAACTTACTTTCCTTTGAAGAACTGGAATAACTTAAAAGAAGGCTGAGTAAATCTTACATTTTTTAAGAATCATCTGGAATTTTGGTACCAGTTCTCACCAAGGTTTACACACATTTTCAGTGAGTGTGTTATTTGTCCATTGGTGTATATGTCCTTTTTTTTTTCTTTTTTTTTTTTTTTTTAGGTGTTTTGAGACAGGGTCTTGCTTTGTTGTTCGGGCTGGCCCTGAGCTCGGCCTCAAACTCACATCACAGCAATCCTTCTGCCTCTGCCTCCCGAGTGCTGGGATTACAAGCGTGAGCCACCACGCCCAGCACTGTGGTATGTGGTACTGGTTGCTGCTGGGAGTGAGTCTCCACACCGAGTATAGTATGTGGTTACCAGGGATTGAACCCGGGTCCTTGTGCTTGCAAGACAGGCGCCGGAACCCCCGAGCTAACTCCCTCCAGCCTGTATGTCCTTGATTTTGTTTTCTTTTAATTATGACTTCTCCCAGCAGCTCACTTGAGAAATAGCTACAGAAAAGGCTGAAAGTGATGCATTAAAGTTGTTTCTGTTACCAAATGAGCAGGTAATAAGTAATAAATTCTCTCACCTGATTATACAATGCTTGGAATGCTTAAAATCAAAGTTGTTATCTTATGACTCACATAGTCCTAAGACAACCCTAAAAGTTTTAAAACCTAAAACACACACACACACACACACACACACACACACACACACCCTAGAAAACTTATATGATTCATGTAACTGGTTCATCTGAACTTTTAGCATAAAAGTACAGATTTGTATCATTCTCTAAACTGCCAAACTAATGGATAACCACTAACCAGGTACTACTCAAATTGTCTGTAAATTTCATAGTGATTTGGTATTGCCATGACAACCAAGAACATGATTTTGTTGTTTATAAAAATATCAGCCCACTGTAGATTTGGAATTAAAAACAAAGACATAAATAAAGAAAATGGTCTTTGCTGTAGGTTCTGTGAATCCTAAAACCCCTGCCGTGGATGAGTGACTCAGTACTCCAGTCAGGTTCTACACTTTAAATTTTAGTCTCTGAAGCGCCAGGTATGATCGAAAATAAGCAAATTGACATGAAGTCAAAACATACCCACATGGGGAATGCTGAGATTCTCCTTTCCACTCTTTGACATAGAAATATGTTTCAACCTCATTCCCCGCCCAGTGGCTTTTCGTTCACACAGCTGAGGGGAGCCAGAGAGACTAAACACCTTCAAAGGCAAAGGTAGGACTCTCTTTTGGTATTTCCATTTGATCTGGGTCTATTTGTCATTGTTTCTAACTTGTGAGATTATCTACTTTTATCTGGCTATTACCAGTATAGAGCTATGATGTAAACACTTATAATGTATAGATATAGGTATATTTACATAGTGATTACTAAATACTAACAATAGAAAGAGGGTAGAATTCCTCATATACCTAAATTATAAGACAAGGATGCTTTTGTTGATAATTTATAGTTATTTCACTATAAAAGAAGGGTGCTTTCCTGGCTACTTCTATCAGATGTCAAATAGTTAATATCTACTTTTTAGAAATGTGTTTACCAAACTGCGAAAGGAGAGGTGGGTTTAAGTGTGGTCTTCCAAAGCTTATCAATAAAAGAAATGCAAAACAACATTGATTTCACTGCTGCCAAAGTGCCCATGCTTCGATCTATGACCATATTCACCCCTTTCCCAGAACAAAATGTAACAAAATTTACACAACACAGCATGAAATGGCTTTTGTTATCCCATCTGTGACCATCAAACAGAAGTTGATTTGGAGGTTGTGTCAATACATTGCTTCTTTTGAAAAATACTATATTTCTTGTCAAAGCTATGCTGGGAGAAAATAGTACAGATCCATTTGGTAAAGAATTCTTATTTTCTTGTGATTAACTATTTCATACTTGTTCCTCTAGCATTTTTGTAATAAGAGAATTTGACCAGTTCATTGGGATGGGGTTGAGAAAGAAAAGCACGACTGAAAACAATTTTAATTCAATTCAGACTGTATGACTGACATTTAAATTTAGTGGCACAGAAAAATGCTTCAAATATATTGACAAGTGCTAAAACAATACTCATAATGTGATTCTATTCTTCTACTGCAGATGGATGGTGGAAAACTAACATAAAAGATTCATATTTCAAAAAATTAAGAGAAGTATTCTTTGAATGGCAATATTATTATCAATCCTTTTTACTTTCACTTTGTTTTCTAATGTGTTGGAAAAGCATGAATTTCTTATCTTTCAAAAAGGGGGAAAGGCAAATACTTTCATCAGCCTCTAAGATGGTAAGATGACCTGTACTTACATGATCTATAAGTAAATAATCCTCAAAAATACTGAAAATTATGCTAAAATATTATAACAGAGGACACAGAAAAATGGGGGAGCTGCTTCTTCCCTTTTCCTAAGTTATAGACTCTTCCAAAGTATCAGCAGCAGGTAGGAGTCAGTAATCAAATTATTGTAGAAATATAAAACTGAGTAAAAATACTTGTGAAATTGTATAGTATTGTCTCAAAAGTAAATAAAAACCTCTAGTAGAACTCCAAGTTTTAGGATCAGACAGACCCAGATGTGATTTCTGCCTCTACCACTTATGAGCAAATTTCTGAACATCTTTAAGTTACTGTTTTCTCTTTTGTAAAATGAAGATGATAACTACTTCCCAGAGATTTTAAGTAGCTAAATCACAGTCTTTCCTGTTTCATTCCTGTGCTACACACATATTAAACACACAGTAAATAGTCAACATAAAATAGTTCCTAATTAGAAAGGGGATTTCCTGTTAGCCCTTCCCTGCTCTCTTTGGCACGATGGACATTCCCTCACCCTTCCCTTGGCCCTCGGACACATTCTCATTCCTGCACCACTGCATCTGCATAATCAAGGAAGCCATTTCTCTTGCTTTACTAACATATCCTTTGGGGAAAATGTAACTTGCTTACTCCACACTCATCATAACCAAATGTCACCAGATCTAGTGTACCCAGAGGAAAGAAAGAACATGATATTGGAATTTTAAAATCTTAAATATAATAGCAGTGTTAATCAGAGATGGTAAGATGTTCTACATTACACATTTCTGAGCAAGTAGAGTGAAAGCAAAGTATGAAAAGGGCACTTCACAGAATATGTAAGCATGCTGTGAATTTTATTTAAGCCAATTTGATCACAAAAATTCATAGTTTATTTTTGGTAGGCATGATAGTCTCAGGAAAATATGATATGAATGAGATAATTCCATTGCTACTTCTACACAACACAGCTTTACCAAGAAACACCACTCTAAGGCCTATTCTTCCACATATTCAGTCATTCATTAAGGAAGCATTCACTAATAAGTCAGGGTCAAACACTTCCTAAGATATCCTGTAGACTCAGTGTTCTGTTAGACAATGCTGAGGTGGACCATATTGTAGAAGCAAGTTCCTATCACCTTAATAAGTGATATCAGGCAAACACTGATCCTCTTAAATGTTTAGCACAGGGCCATTTGAGATTGCAAATCCTGTGCCTGGACATAATCGCTACAGATAGTACCAGATTCTTAATCCTTCATCATGAAAAAAGAAAGGGAGGACATTGAAATACTAAATAAACAAACAAAGTTTGCTCAAAAAATATGTTGGGCAACTCACATGGCTTTTTTATATGTTAACTTCATGGTAAAACCCTCCACCTCTAACTTTAAGCATGCTAAATAAAAAGCTACTAATTTCACCAATAACAACTCATTTTTTACTTTCATTAAGTGAATTAACATTATCTCACAGTTTACTATACACATTGAGGTAACCATTCCTGGAATGTGGATTTTATATTTTTTTTAAGGTTTTTTGAGACAGTCTCGCTTTTTTGTGGTTCAGGCTGGCCCTGAGCTCAGCCTCAAACGCACATCACAATCCTCCTGCTTCTGCCTCCCGAGTGCTGGGATTACAGACGTGAGCCACCACGCCCGGCACTGTGGTATGTGGTACTGGTTGCTGCTGGGTGTGAGTCTCCACGCCCAGTATTGTTATGTGGTTACCGGGGAATCGAACCTGGGTCCTTGCGCTTGCAAGACAGGCGCCGGAACCACTGAGCTAACTCCCCGGCCCGAATGTGGATTTTATATTAAAATGTCAATATCCTATGTTTGGAAGGAGGTTTCTGGATGGGAAACAATAGGCTATTTCTAGAATTACATATTATTATATTATAATTATATTATAATTATATAATATATTGTTATATTATATATTATAATATATAATTATATGTATTATTATATAATATATTGTAATTATATAATATATCATTATAATTATATAATATATTATTATATTGGTACACAGAAAATATTCCATTGTCTTTATGCTGAAACATTATAGAGTATTATATTAAAGGCACGGTAATAAAATGAAATGTAATTCTCTTGAATTAATTAGAAATGAGTAACTTGGGAGCACTACATATATGAGCCCTGCTAGACAATGGAAAGGATAAAAGAGTAAACTGACACTTTGAAATCTAACCACTCATCACACCATGTTCAGCAGCCTTGATTCTTTAGAGATGGGTATCATTGTCTCCTCATCAATTGTTTCCAGCTTCTGGTTAGATGTCTTTGTATCTGGATTCATTTTCCAGAATCCGATTTGTCATTTGGCCAGAATTCTCATTTTCAGAGATATCAATGGATAAGGCTGAAATTCTGTTTTATAATTGGTAAGACCTGATCTATTTCCTGAAAAAAAAAAAGTAAAAGATATCAGCCATCTTTTATCTTAGTCTGAGAAGCCAATAGGAAATCCCATTTTTCCTTAAAAAATAAACATATTGTCTTTAAGTTTTTCCTCTGCCAACATTTATTTTCTGATTGAAATAGGGTCCAACAACCTCAATAAAATAAGGGGACTATGATTGACATTATATCTTTCTCTCCATTTGAGAATTGAGTGGTCGTCATTGTATCTTGTTATAATTAGTAAACATTATAAATTTATGAAGGAACAGTTACTAGAATGTAACTGCTTTGTTTCACATGAGTCAGTTTTTCTGTCCCTCAGACACAATATCTGACACCCAGGACCTACAGCACAGGTTTCACTTGGCTCATGGTGTCAGGGAATTCAGTCCATCCTTCAGATGCCTCCAAAGAACAAACATGGAGGGATGCCACGGGTTAGCAAAGATGCTCAGTTCATGGCAAGAGGAAGCAAAGGAAAGAGGCAATACTAAAGAAGTGCAGGGGACCAACTGTAGCTCTAAAAGTCATGTTTCCATGACCGGCCCAGACACACATAGCAATGGGCTTTCCTAATTTCCTTGGCAGAACCCAGCCCAATCAAGTTGACACAATTAAGCTGAACCATAAAAAAATAAAAAGCTACAATGCAGTGTTTAGAAAAGTTAGGCTGTTGGGTTCTCAGCTACAAGTACGTGCACATGTTCCTTTGTGAGCCTTAGTATGAGACAAATGTTGTCTAAGCACTAAACTGATACACCCTTTAACCTTTGCTTTGAAAGGATTTTGATCACCCTTATTTTCAAAATGAGATGATGACATATGGGATTAAACCACATGTCAAAGTTATACAGCTACCATAATGCAGGTTTAAGTCTCTGTCTCATGCCCTTTCTCTTCTGTAACTAGTCCCCTTCCTCATTCTACACAAGGCTGTGTACAGTCCTCTTTATTACAATTATTACTACTTGTCATTTATGTCAACCTTAGGGTACAAGCTCGTCTTTATATTAAGCTCCAGATGATTTAGAAAATGATGTGTGAGTGCAGCGACATTGCCTACGATTATTTTTTAAATTCCTCTTTGTTGGCTTGATTTCACTTTAATAATGTATCTCCTAAAAATATTAGTTATTTTGTCATAAAATAAATAAAAAATTAGCATCTCCAAAATCTATCAGTTAATCCTGCCTACAGAAGAGGCACCACTAGGCCCCCTTACTTGGAGGTCTTTGGGGAGGGCATGGGTGACCCTGGTGGACAGGCCAAAGTCTGACCTCTGCCACATGCCTTGTAATTCTTGCAATAATGAAGGCAACTCCAATTAAAAACAAAACAACAACAACAACAAAAAAACTGTTTGTAGAAAACCATGAAAATGGGGAAATGGTTTTGTTTTGTTTTGTTGTATGTTCTGTTTTAGATTTCCAAAGTGCCCTGAATTTTTCATTACAATCAGCCTACACATCTTGCAACTTAAGGCTAAGGCCAGCCCAAAACATAAAGTAGACAAGCTGCATGCTTCAACTCTCAAAGCCCTTCTTTCTACCTCTGTTTCTGTTCTCTTCAGTTCTCCTATTCTTAAATCTTAAGTAGCCCTCCCCTATGAAAGCTTACTCTTCAAAGAATATATTAAACTAGCAATTGTAAGGAAAATTACTAGTTTCCAATGTTAGAAAAATTTAGAAATAGAATTTTGCTCAAAATGTTTGGTAAAATTTTATGTTGGTATATTGTTTGGAGTCAGTAACATAACATTTATCAACGATATTTAAAATGTATATATCTACAAATTAAAATATCGTAAGTGTAGAACTTTGCCTTAATTAACTTGTTTGAAATTCACGATGTATGACAAGATGGCACAGAATTATTTTTAAAAAGCTAAAATGAACAAATTATGGAACTGAATATCATGCAATCTTACACTAAAATGCTAGTCATTATAATCATATTTGGGAAATACTTTATTTCTCATAAAGTCCACTGAAAATGATTGTGTGTAGAAAAGTAAAATACTAGTCTCATAAAATAAAGATAAAAGAGTGTTTAATCCCTTAGAATTTAAAGATCAACTCCTTCTAGATATTAAGAATATATTTTCTCCCTTATTTATCTGCATTTTGTAGCTCTTACTATAAATATGAGTGACCATTATAATAAGAGTGAAAGAAGTTTTGATATGTTGTTTTATTCTAAGAATTAAAAGGAAAATTTGATATTTTACTTTATTTCAAGAAAAAAATGACAACTTTGAGTAGCCTAAATTATGAGTGTAAGTGGCTCTACTAGTGTAGTCTACTTGTGAAATAAAACTTTTTCCCATCTTAATAGTGATCAGCTGTCATTCAAAACAAAGTCCAAGGATTCTCTTAACAGACACCTTTGAAGGGCATTAGAGACCAGCTGCATAGCATTCTGACAGGCTATATGGAAAGCTGAAACATGCCACAGTAGCTGGTCACACTTGGATAGTGGTGAAGAGATTTACTCCTGAAACTCCACAAGCCAGCCTGCTGCAGCACTCCAGCCTGTACTTCGTAACGTGTGGCCTATATTTCCCTTACCTGTAGATGGTAAGCGATAGCTCGTCTATATGATGTAGGAGTTTTGGAGGGGAAAAAGCAAAATCACCTGGGAAAGTGTTGAAATCCTTAGCAAAATATTCACAGTCATGCCAGCATATCTCCAAACAAAAGCTGTCTTGTCACGCATGCATTTCTCTTCTCAGCCTGTAAGAGCTTCCCATCTTCTCAGCCTAGAGTAATTCTGCCCCATTTTCAAAACCCAATTCAAATATCTCTTCTTTTGTAGACACTCCCCTACAGCCTCTCACAACCCCGGGGGAAAGAATCAGAATTAATTTCTTTCTTCTCTGAGCACCCACAGTATTTTCTCCATATTGCTAAAACAGAGTGAATCATAATGCACCATGTTAGATGGTTGCCAGTTTATTTTCTTTATGCCTTTAGCAGGAAATGGGAAAGCAGAAGAGGGCAGGGCACTGGGTTTATCCAGTCTCTCTCCTTCACCAGGCACCATCTTCTTTAGATACTTTTTCTTATCTACCTTATTACGTATTATCAAGCAACCTCAAGTGCATGGGGTATTATTTTCACCTCATACTAAAGGAAATAGAGACTGCAAGAGGTTATAAAATTTTATCAAAGTAACATCACCATGGCTATGGATTAAACTGTACCTCCTCAGATTCACATGTTGAAGCTCTAACTCCCAACATGATGTGCTTGGAAATGGGACTGAGGGAGGAAAGTGGGTTTAGATGAGGGACAAGTGTGGGGTCCATATGTTGAGAGCAGAGTCCTTGTAGGAAGAGGCACAGAAACCAGAAAGCAGCCAGGCGCAGAGCCAGTCTGACTGGTGGCACCCTGATCTCAGGCTGCCAGCTTCCAGAATGGGCAGAACAATAATTCTGTGGTAATTTATAGGTTTTTGTTTGGGGCCAAGCATTTCCGATTGCCATGTAGTCAATCTGTACAAGTGTTTACCTGTATGATCTGGACAGAGTCAAGAATATCATGGGAACCTGCTCAGTATCCACAATGCTTTGGTATTATTTGTAATATAGAATGGATCTGTGTATTATGAAAAGTAACATTCTAGTAGCATTTATTTTCTTTGCCCTACCCTTTTATCAGCTCTATCTATCCTGGGAAATGTGAGGAAATGACCAGGAGGTGAAATTCATTTTGTTTTGTATAGGTTTGTTTTGGTTTAGATAATGTTTCATTATGTTGCCCAAGCTGGTCTGGTACTCCCAGGCTCAGACAATTCTCTTCCTTAGCTTCCTGAGTAGTTGTGCACCACTGTGCCTGGCTTCACTCCTATATTGGGGCTCCTCTCCCTCTTTCTCTCTCTTTCTGTTTTGGGGATTGAATCCAGGCCCTTCTCTCTAAGCTGTATCTCATACATAAACACATTCTTTATTTTTTATTTTGAGACAGAATCTCACTAAGTTGCCCAGGAAGGTCTTGAATTTGTGATCCTCCTGCCTCAGCTTCCCTAGTGTCAGGATTACAGGCATGGAACACCATTTGGCTCTTTCCAGTTAGCTACTTTAATCTGAAAAAGCAAAATATAAATTATTCTACATTAATAAAAATTTAAATGATTAGAGCTCAACATTTTTGAAGAATATAAATTTGAATTTAAGCTCTTTCTTAAGTATAATGTGCACAATATTTTTCTTTCCTTAGAGTAATTATTCATATTGTCATTTTGTAATAGTGTTTGTGATTCTGTTTCACTTCTTATAATTCCAGTATCATAAGCATTAAGGGAACCAAATTTCAAGCTGTTCTTGTTATTTGTTTTGTTAGCTATAGTTCTTACCGAATTATGCTCAGTAAACAAGCTAGGACGAGGATGTCAGAGCGCTGCTTGCACTTTCCACCAGCCTCGCTGCCCACAAGCTGAGTAAGCTGTGCCCAGTTCACACCCAAAGACTGTGACCAGAAAACCACACAGTGGCTGTGACCAGGGCAGGAAGACGATCTGTGCTCATCTACCCACCACATACTCACTAAGAATTTCCCTGCTTTCATGACTGTTCACGGAATACTGTGTTGCAAAAGAATAATATGTGTGCCTTCTTCCAAAAGTACACACCACCGACATACATCAGCCCTATACTTGCTGCCATAGATAAATCACTGTGTGTGAGTGCATAACTTAAATCAAACTCTGTTAGCCAACATTTTTTAAAGATATGAATGTGGGGGGAATGTAAAAACTAAAGTAGGTAGGAAGAAATTTCATAAAGGAGCCATTAAGGGACATTGCTAAAAGATTAAAGGTAAATATATATTATGAAGTAAAGTAATAAGGTGGTCAGGCACTCTTGAAATTAAGTTGAAATGTAATATACAGAGATGAAAGGAAATTAAATATGAAACCCTGAGATACTTATTAAGCCGTCAGTGGGAATCTAGATGATGATGTCACAACCAGGAGAGAAAAGACGACTCGAGCAAAGTTGGACAAGATCCAGTTTGTGCTGTAGATTTATGCAGTTAATTTTGTCCCCTGACTGCATTCAGATGAGCATTTCTCCTCGACATACACCAGGAAAATTGCTGCATTATAGCTGTGTTAATGGTAATCAGCATGCTAATGAGCACCAGAAGGTCGTTACAGCAAAGAGAGGTTCAAAGATGTATAACCTAGAGGAAACAAGAACGTAATTCTTCAGGGAACACGCGTGTCTTGTTTGTAGGTCATAGATTATTTGTTTTGGTCACTGCATTGCACAGGGAGTTTAATTTAAGGAGGAAAAAAATGAAGCTTTTTGAATTGTGAGAGCAGCTTCGCTTAATTAAGAAAAGTAACACTAGATAGCTTTGAAATTGGGGAAGAAAATAGAATTTTTCAGGAGGGCTGAAATAGTAATGCTTTCCAATGTGGAACTGTATCTATGGTTATGCAAAATGTAAGGCTTTTATTTGTACTTATCCTTTAACTCAGAAAGTGCTTTGTAGCTCTCTGACAAGGGCAGGGTCAAAATATCAGGGATGAAAATGTTTAGAAATTAAGTCACAATGTGTGCAAACAATTTCAGCGTCTTGGCCTTCTGAGAGAATGAGGGCATATTTCATTGTTTACTTCAGATTTGTATTGAGACTTCGAAAGGTTAAGTACGTATTGATACTGACAAAAACAAGCACTCAATCAGACATGTGGCTGTTACTGCTTGTTAAAAACCTCGTGGCCCTCTGTGCTGTGCACTCAGGCTGTAGGTAACACTAGTCAGTCCTAGTATTTTCCCCAGGAATTTCCTCCCTGCCAAAGATTTAGGTAACAAGATTAGCTCATCAATTCCTATATGGCAGCGAAACAAACAAAATCATAATGTAACACCCTTAAATCAGTGTAGAGATTTTGTGTTTTTAATGAGTATTTTTAAACAAATTGTTTTGTTAGTATGCTCTTCGGGCAGGTTTTATAACCAAAGAACAATGCCCTAGCAGTGAACAATGGTGATAATTTGCATTTCTCTTGTTTGCTAGCACATAGAATTTTATCACAATATTTCAAATAAATGCTTTGCCATCCTAAAAAGGACAAATAAAATAGCTCCTGACATGTAGCTTGACAGTTGATAGAGAGATGCATAATCAATATATATATATATATATATACACATATATAGGTAGATTATTATACATCTATTATAGATCTATTATATATAGATTATTATAGATTATATATAGATTATTATAGATATTATATATTATTGTAGATATATATATTTATTTATATATAATTGATGATCCCTTATGGTTTCTGACCTAATATTTCCCTAAGTTAAAACCTCACATATAATTTTTACATTTTCTGGTGTCTTTCAATAAATACATACCTTTGTGAATCAGAAATTTTCCACATTTCAATTTCACAAAATTGGACACTATCCTGAACCCCAGAGGGCTAATTCCTAAAATTTTCTCACTGCAAAAAAAAAAAATAAACCCAGGGCCGGGGAGTTAGCTCAGTGGTTCTGGCGCCTGTCTTGCAAGCTCAAGGACCTGGGTTCGATCCCAGGTAACCACATACCATAATGAGCATGGAGACTCATGCCCAGCAGAAACCAGCACCACATACCACAGTGCCAGGCGTGGTGGCTCACGCCTGTAATCCCAGCACTCGGGAGGCAGAGGGAGGAGGATTGCTGTGATGTGAGTTTGAGGCTGATCTCAGGGCCAGCCTGAACCACAAAGTAAGACCCTGTCTCAAAAAATCTAATAAATAAATAAATAAATAAATAAATAAACCTGGAGTTAAACAAGTGCCTTAATTATTTAGATCCATGTTGTCACCTTTGTCCACAACATGTGCGACTCATACCTGATCCTAAAATCTTCTATGCCTTCTCCACAGGACAAGTTGGCTCAGGAGGAGTAGATTTAGGTGCCAATTTAGAAAAAAGAAGATGAAAGATAAAAATTAAAGATGCAAGGACTCTGGAGAGGGAGAGAAGGGAAGAAGGAAGGGATAGCAGTGATACAAAAGAGAAATTAGACAGTAATTTATGACTCAAACAGTTTGGTGTTGAGGAAATATAATTTTAAAAACTTAACTCATGCATAAAATCACTCCACAATGGAGGTAGAAATGAAAAAGTTATTACTGAGTAAATATTAAACCAGAATGTAATGCACACCATAGACAATCCATAAAAGATGGCAAAACAATTGGGAATTATTTCCTTTTATTTTTAAATAAAGAATTATTCCATTTTACATAGCTGACCAAATGCAACCCATTGTATACATACTCTTAAAATAATAACTGGTCACCAGGTGAGAGGACTTGTTTCACTACTTACCCTGACTTCACCTGGTAATTGGGGTCACCAGCCCAGTTAACTGTCTTAATCCAAAGGAAAAGCAAACTACTATCTTTATTGTATGAGTTGGTTTGTAACATGGAACAAGATATACCTAAATCAGGCTCCTATCTTCCAACAAAACTAGAAAAATGTATTTGTTCCTTTAGGATTACATTTCAAATATATACCATGTCCTACAGAAAGACATTCTTAGGTCCCAAAGCTGAATAAAAAAGCTTATATGGTTTTCAAAAGGATTCACAGGCTTTCCAAGGGGAAAGAAGGTATGTGCAATTCCTTTTTTTTTTTTTGAGACAGGGTCCTACTTTGTAGTAGCCCAGCTGAGCCTTGAACTCACAGCAATCTTCCTGCCTCTGCCTCCTAAGTGCTGGGATTACAGGCGTGAATCACCATGCCCAGCAGTGTGGTTTGTGGTAGTGATTGCTGGTGGGCGTTGTGGTATGTGGTTATCTGGGATAGAACTCAGGACCTTGTGCTTGTAAGGCAGGCCCTGGAAAGCACTGAGCTAAATCCCCAGCCCTACAATCCCAATTTCTAAGATAAAAGCACTGAGAAAGAAGAGGGAAGGGTAAATTCTTCCTTCATTTTAAACAGGAACAATTCATCTTATTTTAAATTCTTTCAAATGGACATCACTAAATTTAACCCAAAATAACTGTACTTGGTTTCCAAAGCTTTAGTGACTTCTCTATATATTGACCCAAGCAGGAGGCTCCACTGAAGCTGCTGTTTCAGGGAACCTGGAGGCCCCCAGTTTGACATCACAGGTGTTCTTCAGTGTCTGGCTCAGTGCTTCTCTAACTTTGACATGTGCAGGAATCACAGGAGTCCTCGGCACAGAAACAAGAGGCCAGATTTTGTGCTTCCAGCCCACTTTCGGGAGCTACCTCTGCATCCCTTCTATGAGGACTACTGCAGATGTTTTGGGGACATCGAGTTCTCACTATGTAAAACATAGCCTGGCAGAACACACCTTGGACCTGACCCTCTAGCCTGCTTATTTATTGTTTTGTCCTTGGTAGTGTTGGAGTGATCCTACAACTAGATAAAAACTTTACTAAGAAAGCTGATAGGCTTTTCAGAACAGTTGATGCCTCAGGCCTTGATTGGGAGTCAGAAGGTTCCTGGAAGGGAGAGTATCACAGACAAATTTCCAGGTTCTTCTACGTGCATAGCAGAGAACTGGACATGGTGTGCAACAGTAAGGACAAAACAGCAAAGTCTTGATCAGTAACAGTGTTGTCAGACTGAACAAGTCCATATCAGGAGAAGGGAAAATGACAAACAGTGCTAGACGGCTTTGCGCTGAAGAATTTAAAATATTGTCTAGACGAGGGCATCCTTCTTTGGGTCCTCTAGAGCATGACTGATAACATGATTGACAAATGGGTCAGGTCAGTTACGTCTAAGTGCATGTCCCTCCCCATGATTCAGTTTTATAATTGTATGCGTAAGGTTCAGTCCATATACATGAAGCTTCAGTGAGCTCCAAGTGGAGAAAGGTCACAATAGGTCACTCAGGAGGATGTGGCACACACGCATCTTATCTTCATGTCCAGGTAGTAGGTGTTAGAACAAAGGTCAGGCCAGGGTTTGGCCCTGGGACATTTCCCAGGATCAAGTATGTGGAAAGGAATGGTTCACCAGTCCCAGTTATATCATCTATATTAAAGGTATATCTAGTTTAATCCCAAAAAGGAAATCCATGCAGCCTGTGAACCTTGTGGGTTTACAGCTAAGGTGGGACACTGCATTGTTAGGTAACTCATCACTGCCTGGTTGGACATACAATCTGCCACTTCATACTAAGGTAAGATAGAAGAATTGTTTTACAAGGTGGAAAGGAGACAAAGACAATCATAATTTTAAAAGTAAAAACTGAAGATTCAGGACAGGTGCAGAATAGAACAGAAGGATACTGGGTAAGTGCTTTTCATCTGCAAAAGGATTCAGCCATTCCCTTTTCATTTGCAAATTTTTCTCTTTCACACAGGAGTAGACCATCATTTAGGCTTATAAATTAGACTTTCCCCCCTGACTAGACTCTTATGCTATTGTGGACCCAGCCATCAAGACCAAGATTATGGGTTATCAAATTCTGTAGATTTCTACCACCAAATACACAGAGATTTCCACCTCCAAACTGCAGCACATCTCATTTCTCTGAGCACCTGCACTCCACTCTTAGGTCTCTGCCTAAGCATGTGCTTCCTGACACATGCTGAAATTGCCTTTTGCACAACAGGAGTCAGAAAACCTTGACACATTCCATGTTTAGGGTGGGTTAAGTTCTTCATCTCAACTTTGAAAACTTCTCAGAAGAGACTGGTACAAGACTTGTGACTCATTCGATGTGTGCATGCCATCTGAAACTAGAGAATAAAATAAAACAGAAAGAGCTCACACCTCCATAAAACTTTAGAACTTATGGCAATTTGATAATAATAATTTGATCTTTATTTACATAAAGTTTTGTCTTAACTTCTTTGTCTTAACTTCTTCAGGTGAAACTCCTAAGAGTTTCCAGGACCTTGAATTCCTTTATTTGTGTGCACTAGTTCCTGCTGTCTACCAGTTCACCTACTACAAATTAATGGCAATTAAAGAATTAGGCCTTATCTCAGAAAATCATTCTCAGTAAAGACTTCCTTGGCATAAACACATCCTTTAGCTAAGTTAGTAATAAATGTGTGTTAGTAATAGGTACTCCCTTCGTATACACACAAATAAATAACTTTCTTATAGGACAGGGTAGGAATGATGTAGATGAGTAAAATCTTTCCCTACTTTTTCTAAGGTAAATATACAACTTACTATTATAAAGCAGCAATATCAGACAGAAATGAATATATAGTCATTGAGGGGTGGACCCTTGGAAAGTTAGGAACAGAAATACAGCCATCAGAAGTGTGGCTGGAGGAGCATATGAAGAAGGCCTCACCTCAAGATGAAGATGCAATAGCCACACCTATGTGTCTCCTTATAAACAGTAACTTGAGATTATACTATAATTAGTACCCGCAGGCCCCAGAGGTCCAGATAGTCATCAGTCATCCAGCTGGGTGACCTATCTCTTTCCAAATATCTTGTTATTTGACTTGTTTCCTTGGTGGGTCAACATTAGCAAAGCGACTATATTTGTACTCATAGGTCTACTGTAGTTTGACCCCCACTGTACCACACTGGGACTTTGCTGAATAAATTATCCCTGTTAACAGGCCTTGGTGGTAACCCACTTTCATAATTCCTCTTGTTTCTCAGAGCTTTCTCTTGATAAACCTTTCCTATTCTTTTTTTAATTATTTATTTTAATTGTATCTTTATTGGTACATTATAAATGCACATCATAATCGCATTCAACATTAAGAGTTTGTACCAGAATAGGGCATGACTTGATTCTCATTTTTTCCCTTTTCCCTCGCCCTGCCTCTCTCCACCCCCTATATACACATCTTTGTTTTCTTTTTTCTTTATTATTACCACATTTGTTTTCCCCTTATTTACCCTTACCTATTCTTAACCTCCATTGTCCCTTAAGATTTTTTTTTAAGGTTTTTTTGAGACAGGGTCTCGTTTTGGAGTTCAGGCTGGCCCTGAGCTCAGCCTCAAACTCACATCACAGCAATCCTCCTGCCTCTGCCTCCCGAGTGCTGGGATTACAGGCGTGAGCCACCATATCCGGCACTGTGGTGTGTGGTACTGGTTGCTGCTGGGGTGAGTCTCCATGCCCAGTATTGTATGTGGTTCCCAGGGATCGAACCTGGGCCCTTGCGCTTGCAAGACAGGCGCCGGAACCATTGAGCTAATCCTTGGCCCAAGATATTTTTCTTTGATATTCATGAGATATGAATTCAGCACATTTGACATCTAGAAAGCTGGAAATTCTATTTCTCTTATAACATTAGATCTCACATGTTGGCCTATCCTAGAGAAACTAAGACTTCAGTGAGAAAGAAACACATCCATGAAAATTCTGTGTCCCGGAAGTCTATTGCAGCCTGTAAGCAAAGTGGATGCCATGTGCTCTAGACTACTCAGGCCGCGATAACAAAATACCACCATCTTGGTGGCCTACAAGCAACATACCTTTATTTTGCAAAGTTCTAGAAGCAAAGCCCAAAATCAAGGTGTTGGCAAATTTGATATTTGGTAAGACCAGCTGCCTGGTTCATAGATGGTGATCATCCTGCTATAACCTCAGGTGGCAGAGGACTGAGTAGTCTGTCTGTCTGTCTGTTTGTCTGTCTGTCTGTCTCTCTCTCTCTCCCTCTTTTCAGGAAAGTAATTCCTTTCCTAAGATTTTTGTCCCCTGGTCTCAAAATCTCTAAAACATTTCACCTCCTAATACAGTACTATCACTTTGAGAGTTAGAATTTCAGTATAAGGGCCAGGATTTAGGTGAGTGGTTCTGGCATTTGCCTTGCAAGTGCAAGGGCCTGGATTTGATCCCTGGTAACCACATACTACAATGCCAGGCTTAGAGATTCACACCCACCAGCAAGGAGTACCACATACCACAGTGCTTACCGGGTATGGTGGCTCACGCCTGTAATCTTAGCACTTGGGAGACAGAAGCAGGAGGATTGTTGTGAGTTTGAGGCTGAGCTCAAGGCCAGCCTGAACTACAAAGTGAGACCCTGTCTCAAAAACAAAAAACAAAATACAAATAACAACAATAAAATAATCTCAGTTTAGGAGGACACAAATATTTAGAATATGGTGTGTGAAATATTAACTCATACTCTATCCTAATAATGAAATATTTCATTTATTTCCATTCTAAATCTAGATTTCACACATACAGAAAAAATTATTGCACAAAGTAATAAGCTTACCTTTTTGTTTAGGATGATTGTAAATCAGATTTTGTTAGGTGAAACTGAAAGTTCCCTGACCGACATTCTATCTTCTGGTAACATTCTTAACTTTTTCAGGACAGATAAATAACCGAGCCAGTTTGGGCAGTTGAAGTATTAAAGTAAACTACTGATTGAAGAATTGAAGGAAGCTACTGATACTGACAAGACTAACAAACAACAAATGTGTACCTTTAATCCAAGGTCCTGGATCATCTCAAGCTTAGTAATGAGTTAATGGAAAGGATTCCCAAGAGGTTAAAAACATCAGTTGATAGAAAGCCAATTTTTTGTTATGTCATGTAAAAGACATGTGGAGTCCTGGCCTCTTCGTTATAAATCTGTGTTCTGAACCATATAATCACAAAAGTCACCAAACCAGACCAGACTCCATTTTCACATGGAAAATGAAGTAAGAAACCTGTTGTATGTATTTCACAGGTCATATATATGAAATCGATTAATTAGAGTACAAGAATATCCCTTTGCAAGGACTATATCCAAAGCTAGAGATTTGCTAGTTGCACCATCATGAACCATCTCTGAGGTCTTCAAGAAACTTTGACCCAAGGAGTCATCTTTACCAAACACCGTAGTAAAAGACATCTTTGCAGAGAATTTGATATTTTGTAAAGTGTGTGAGTAGGTATGTTTACAAGCATGTGCGTATTTGAGCACGTGTGTGGATGTCTAATACAGCTGTCTGTTCTCCAAATTATACCTTACATCCTAAGAAATCAAATTGCTTATTATGTTTAAAAGGGGAATAAAATAAAAGAATTTGTTCTAATGGCTACCAGACATAAAGTTAAAATTAGCTTCAAGTGAGTATGAAAGAGCATGATGTTCTAGTTTACCAGAAATCAAGGAAACCCAGTGTATCCTGCAGTAATTTTTCTTCTTTCTTATTCATTCTTTGTGACGAAGCTGAGAATAATGCCTCTAGGTTTTTCTCACTGTATATGTAGATGGAGAGCAGAAAGGAGCTGCAATTGTGCAGATGCAAAGACAGTGCAATTAAAAAGATAAAGGATAATTTGTTGATCTTTTAACAAACTTCTCTTTTGACATCAAAGTCACCTCCAGTCAACAATTTTAACATAATATAATTCAACAAAAATATTATTGTAGGCCTAAGAAAATTCTATAGAAGGAAATATATTGGATGAAGTATTGCTCTCAGTGTAATTTTAATTCTGAAAGATCTTGCTAAGAGGGCTTATTTAAATCGATTCTCCCTGAGATGAATATTTAGGGGGAAAATTCCTACAGAATGATTTATAGCAAAATTATATGAACAGAATGAAGGACAGAAGAATTTTATTAGAAAAGGGTCTCATTTCCACAAAATATAAATTATACCTTTTAGAAAATATATTGAATTTTATTAATATTCTGGAGACAGCCTGAAGTGTTCATCTCCACCCCTACCTATAAGACTTTCATTATGATGTACAAGGTGTATTTACCCTTTAACCAAATAACTTTTGAGCGAGTCAGTGGAGTCTCCAGTTTACATATCCTACAAAATATTTTCACTGCAGTAACAAATTTATACTTTGTGCTGTTGGAAAGTGAATGATATATATGTAGGGAGTATTTTATATGCATGTATTCATACTTTTAGTATTAGTATTGCCATGCAAGCTCAATATTAATGATGTGCTCAGGTATTTGATATTTGAGAATTTTTTTCTCCAACATCTTCTGTTATTGTTATTAACAATTTAACTATTTTTAAGGAGAAGTGGAGTTTGGTTTTTATAAGTTCTATGGTTAAAATTCTGCTTTGCTTTACCTTGAAATTTATAGTTAGAGGAAGATAGACCATTGCATACTGTTTACAGTTGGCATTTGAAAATAACCTCGTTTAGACCTCAGTAACATTTCTGACAAGGAAACTGACTCATGACATACAGAACCTAGCTATGGAATCTGGAAGAATTTGGGGAATCTGGAAGAATTTGAAGAGTTTCTGAAATCTGTAGTGCATATGGTGACAACAGACCTTGCAAACGATGGGGTCCAAGGTCACACAGCCTGCCCTTACAAAGCCAGGACTTTAACCAGAGTCCACCTGCATCAATGTGTATAGATATGTTTGTAAGGAAAATATAATCTTTGCAAGAGCAAAGGTCTCAGGCAAAGTTCAACATTATCTAAGACAAGAAATGTAACTTAAGGAAAAGGTTTAAAAGTGGAAACAAACCTAATCAAATCTATTTCCAGTCAAGAAAATTACATCATCTTTAACATACTCCTTGTTAAAAGGACTACTACTCTAGTTGTCCCTGATAACTTATTTTTATCACTGAGAAAAGTGAAGCTTGGAGATAATAGAACTGATGATTGCAGATAAAACTTCAATAAATTTCAAGTCATATGCGTGTGGGGTGGCGTTTCATATTTTATAAAATTTGTATTAGTTTTATTCATTTATGTATTTATATACCCTCATTGAGTTTCCAACAGATTTTCAAGTTGATACAGAAGTTACTAATTCATGTTATTAAATCTCAATATGTGTCATCCAAAATTAATGCAACTATAAGTGCACTGGCCAGTTTTCCATGAGGGTTCCCTGTGATGACCAAATTACTACTGTAGATATTTCAAGATTATCCCATGTAACATAGGAAGGTGAAGTCACAAACTACATATATGATGTGATTACCAATATATCAAAAAAATTGCTTCATAAGTGCTTTCAATAATTCCGTAGAACTAACCCAATAAGAGAATGGGGATGTTTCATTTCTAAGGTTTATTCTGCTTGTTACATGACAATTTTAGGTCTTTATTTCAGTAACATGGATTTCCCATGAGCCTCTGTAATCAATCCTGAACCCCCAAATAACCAGTTCAGTGGAAATGGCTTTGTCTGCCTAACATTCAATTACATGCCTTGGTCATTCAAGCTACTGTTGATGAAAATTTGTAATAACAAAGGGGGAAAATTTACAGAAAATGTAAAATATTATATTTGGCAGCATTTTATATCTTTAAAATCCAAACTCAGCCTCTCCTCTGCTGTGTAAGCTCAAAGCTGCACATTCTGTGACATCTTTTCAAATGACTTGAATTGCATTCTTCTTTTCCCTTGATTTATCCCTCTGTTGGCCCCTGCAGGAGAGCATCATTTCCCCCCTGCCCTCCGTCTTCTATATTTCATTTCAGGTGTCTATCGAGGCAACAGAAGATAAAGCTCTCTTCTTTCCCTTGTACAAAGTTCTATATGGAATCGGTTCACCTGTCTGTCACTCCTCATTAAATTCTTACCCTCTTCATTCACATCCTGATCTTTGCAAATGAACATTTGCTTAATAAATGTTCCCAAGACTAACAGTGCAGAGTGAAAATCCCACACAGCAGTAAATTATTAACTCAGTCACAGAGGGAGTGCCATATATGACTTTTCAGAATGAGTTATTATGTGGATCATCATGTAATTATGAATTTTTCAAGCCATGATAGAGGAAAATTGAATATTTAATATTTTATGGACATATTCTACACTGAGGACATCTTTCAAAATTTTATGATAATTTTTAGAGTGAGCGAAGAGCAGAACAAAAGTTACAAAATAATTGCAAACTTGAATATTTAATCACCAGGGACATTGTTGGTTATTTCTCAAATTATATGATGTAACCAAGGCTGTGAACTTTTAATCATAGGGAATTCAAGTTGGGAAAAGGTGCATTAAAACCAATCCAACTGTTTTGGTTGTTTAAGAAATAAGAATATAAAGCTTAATGTCATCAAATTGAGATCTTAGGTTGTAAATACTCATCTGAGAAGAAACCTTGAATGATTTGTCCTAAATTTCCTATTCTTGAACAAAAATGAGGCAATTTAAAATGTTCAAATTTAGCACAAAGGTGTGAACATTTTTAATATTTTATAATTCTTAATTTATAAGAAAATGAAATTGCCATTTGTCAAGATCATTTTTAGATTTTAAAAATTATTTTATAGATTGGAAGATAGTGAATATATTCCAAATAATAACACAATTTTGTTATGAGCTGCTCTATATACTATACAGCCTCATGCATTCTTAGTACAATACATTTAGCAATTCAATAATTACTGATATTTAACTAGGAAAATTTTGCATAGTAATGAATCTAAGTTATTTCCTCAAAGGTTTTCCTTATTGCTGAAGAGGATTATTTCTCAGATGCTAATGCTGATGCTTTCTGCAGATATTTAAACTTAGAAATGCTCAACCATGGCTTCAGAATCACATCCTACTTAAACACCACACACTCACACACAGACACGAGGTTTCTGAACTGATTTCTGAAATGAGACCGGGCATTTGTTATTTTTTGAATGCTTCAGATTATTTTAATTTTCATCCAGGATTTAGGACCACTACAACCAATAGAGTTTTCACCCAGTTTCCAAGCTCAAAATTTTAGATTTTTTTTTAAAATCCCCAAAAAGCAATCTTGGTAACACTAAGAATATGCATTCTAAAGGTACCATGATAACTAGCGAATTCTACATAAGCTAATGAAATGCATGCATAAAAACTGAAATTAAGTGTGGTGGCTTTTATTAAAAAGATGTATGCCAGGTGAGACAAAATGGAGGAGAAAATCAACATTTACAGAATTAAGATGAGGTCCAGGGAGTTAGCTCAGTGGTTCCAGCGCCTGTCTCTCGCAAGCGCAAGGGCCCGGGTTCAATCCCCGGTTAACCACATACAATACTGGGTGTGGAGACTCAAGCCCAGCAGCAACCAGTACCACAGACCACAGTGCCGGGCGTGGTGGCTCACGCCTGTAATCCCAGCACTCGGGAGGCAGAGGCAGGAGGATTGTGATGTGAGTTTGAGGCTGAGCTCAGGGCCAGCCTGAACTACAAAGCGAGACCCTGTCTCAAAAAACCTAAAAAAAAAAAAAAAAAGAATCAAGGTGAACTCTTTTAAAAAGTGGAGTGTGACTAAGGAAAAAAATACTTATAATATTTCATTCATTCATTTCTTCCTTCATCAATTATTTATTCAGTAAACATCTACTTAATAACTATGACTTCTCAACTATTGTCTTCTCAAAGGTTACAGAAAATGATTTAGATGGATACAGTGTGCCAGCCATTGCTATATAACAAAGTACTACAAAATTCAAGTGATTGTAAACTATTATTTTTTGCTTGTGGCTCACTGACAGGCAATTTGGGTGAAGTGGAACAGTGTTATTAGAAAAACACAACTGAGTGAAGGTATGATTTCTTAAAATCTTGATGCAAATAACATTTAACAATATCATTGTACTTGCCTCTATGTGAATCAATTTAATCAAGTGAATTCTCCCTTTAAAACAAAAATTTCTTTAAAACAAAAATATTTACACATAGCAGAACACTTTAGGGAAAAAACAGCATAGGTCATCAAATTAGACTCTGATTTTCCACTCATTTTTTATCTATGGTTATTTCCCAACCCTATAAATAGAGAAGGATTGGTTAATCTTTACCCTATTGATTCTCTCGTTATAGACCCAGTTCTTGCTCACTGGGACACCCACTCATATTGAGCAGTATTGATAAAGGAACAGAAGTTCTACGTTCCCTGGAGGTGAGGTGCTTCCACAAGGAAACTGGAGGCTGGGATCAGGAAAGGCACAAGAGAAAAGACAGCATTTCAGTAGCAAGAATGGCAGGGACAATCTGCTGATCTGTAAACCTGTGTGTGGGGGGGTGCTGGGTGAGACCATGATTTTTGTTTGTTTGTTTGTTTTTGTTTTTTGAGACCGGGTCTCTCTTTTATAGCTCAGGCTGGCCCTGAGCTCAGCATCAAACTCACAGCAATCCTCCTGCTTCTACCTCCCCAGTGCTGGGATTACAGGCGTGAGCCATCACACCCAGCACTGTGGTATGTGGTACTGGTTGCTGCGGGGGTGAGTCTCCACACCTGGCATTGTTGTATGTGGTTACTGGGGATCGAACCTTGGTCCTTGCACTTGCAAGACAGGCACCGGGACTACCAAACTAAATCCCCAGCCTGAGACCATGATTCTTAAGTCATAATGCAAGGCTGATAAAAAGTACTGTTTGACATAGTCTCAGTGACGAAAACTTCTGGAAATTTTAGAAGAATATGAAAGCCTCTCCTTTCACAATGAGGAAGAGCAATTATGTGTTGTGTCTTATGGAAAGATTAAAAATTGTAAATAAGATAGTTTTCCCATCTCTAATACAGATTTAACACATTTCTAGTGTTCATTGGGAGGGTTTAAGAGGGAAAATTTGACAAACTATTCTGAAATTCATGTAAGAAAGTACTTAAAATTAATGCTAAAAGAAGAAAAATAATAAAAATATAAGAAATTTTTCATTTTATAAAAGCAATTGTGAGTTCTAAAAAATTTGTGACAAAAATTTTCATTTGTGAATACTTGATAAGTAAATGTCTGAAATGCTACTAAAGCCTCAACATAAAGTTGGTGTCAAATTTAAAATAATAATATATTCCTACATACCAGTTTTAAAAATGGATTCACTTAGTGCTAAGATTGAACCACAACTGTGCTAGTTTTAGAAAATTAAAAAATAAATAAGATAGAGCCTCTGATGTAAAGAGAATTCATAGTCCTGTGAAGAAATAGGAAATAAATACATGTTACAAAATGATGCTCTCAGAGCCACTGCGATACTTTCTTGGGCTCTGGGGCACATCCAGGAAGGAGCCCTTCGGAGAGAGCATGGAATTGGGACTTGGTAGGTGAGAAGGTCAGCCCAAAGGAGGAACTCATTTACCAATGACCCTGGAGAATTAGGCAAGTGTCACATCACAAGAGCCTTTCACAGTATGCCAAGGACTCCGCCTCTTCCCCATGGAAGTATCAGGCGTCGACAGAGGAATCTACCAGCCACTGCACTCTCTAATCCTCCATAGCTCTGTCTCTGGAATCACCATCTGCCCCTAACAAATACAACCAGGTATTCATTCCTCAAGTTCATTTTCATCAGGGTAGGTCTGGTCCAAAGGAATATCAGAACTTAGGGCATCAATCGTATTTTTAGAAAAGAAATTGATATTCACGGTGAACTCTTAGTTTATAAAAGGAAAGTGTTGTCTCATGAATATTTCTTATAATTCCCCAGTCACCAAGTTTAAGCCATCGGACAATGACCAAACAAACTGAACTGGGAAAGTGCCACAAGGTCTGGGAACATCCCAAGTTCCAGTTCAAGCATCACTGTCTCATTGTGGAACACACACACACACACACACACACACACACACACACACACACACATACACTGTCTTTTAAACCAGGCCCAGGACTTAAATAATTGAATGACGTACAGAGCTATGGCCAAACCAGCCTGCACCTAATGGAAAAGATGACCCTGGCACCTAAAATCTATGTGTCTTTTCTCAGCAGGGATGGCCAACTTGAGGTGGGCAGAGCAGCTGTTTACCAGTCTGTACCTAGAGCTCACTAGAATCTGTGGAAAGGAAAGAATCAAAGTCTTCAAAAGTAAGTATTCCAGCAAAGAAAGTTAGGAAGCTAAGAGAGCAAAAGAAAAATGCTACTGGCAATAACCTCTGCTCCCCACTGGACGTCAGACCACAAGGCAAAACCAGATGGGGCATAATGACTCCAAGACCAAACAAGTAGCAATGTTGTTGCTATAAAAACCTGAGGGCTGAACTCTGTTCTGGCAAAATGTTCTCTACCAGGCAAGCATTACAATTACTAGCTTCTGCCTCCCCTCAAACCACACCCTCTCTAGAAGCCTACAGGGTCTCAAGGTCAATAGAATTGTCCCGTCTCTGCCTCTAGGAAATTCATGGCTACTACTTTTCTGACTTTTTGGAATAAGGAAAGGCTTACTAAAATTTAGCAAAGTTCCAGAAACCTCAGGAAAATTGATTCTCTTATGGTGGGGGCTGTGGGCATTTGGTACTCTTTTCAAATCTATTTTTCCCTTCACTTTGTAGACTCTGCCTGAAGTCTTGATGGTGCTCAAATGTAAGTTACGTTAGAGAGTATTTTCTGGCATTCTCCTATGTCCAGGACCACTGTCAGAATATACAGAGTAAGCAGGACAGAATCCTCACCCTCACAGAGAATAGAGTCAAGAAGGCAGTGGTGATGTATCTTATCAGTTTCGTGTCAAGGTAATATGAACAGAGTTGTTAGAATGTCAAGCAAGTGACCACTGCATGTGGTCGAGCAAGTGACCATGTCATGAGATCCTCGGGCAGATCGACTAGAGTCAGCAGGTGAAGAAGAACCAAGCAAGTGTCTTCAAGACAGAGCTAAAGGTGAACGTGGCCAGGGAGACGAGCCTGTGGCCTGTCTGGAAGACTTCAGATTGATTTAGTTGCAAAGCATTAGAGGGAGATAGTGAGATAAGACAATGGAGAGAGAGAAAAGAACAATGATGTATTTCAGGAAAGAAGTATTGTTCTGGAAGTAAAAGAGAAAGAAAGAAATGTTTGTATGAAAACAATTGACGTGGCCCTTAAAAGTCAGTTTGATAAGTCAGATCTAAACAATATGTAAAAACAAAAAGGGTAAAATCAGTTACTGAATATTTCCAGGATTGACTGAGCTTAAACTGACAAAATATCTTCAATGTCTTGTCTTTAGTTCTATATCAAATCCTAAGCCCCCCTCCTTAGCTTTTTCAAAGAAACACATTTTTTAAAAAATTGCTGTACTAGTCAAAGCCTGAATGGAGAGAATCTGTTTCATATTGGCCAACCCTTCAGTGTCAGGTCTTCAGCGTAAGGTCTATCGCCCCCCTCTTTAAAGTGTACTAAAACCAAGGGATCCACACCCTATTATGTCTCATTAATTAATCATGGAACTTCAGTGTCAAAAGACATTGAGTACTTTCTGATTGATTGTGATGAGTGCCATGCCCATTTTAGTGGCAGCCAGTAAATTGATAGGATGGGTCTTCACCTGAAACTGTAAAAGAAAGATTGTACTGAATAAGTGGTAAAAATGGCAATGAAGGCTTTATCTGACAATAGGGGATCAAGAGTATTGAAACTGGAGAAGGGACTGAAAACAGCCCCACTCAAACAAAGGCTAGAGGAAAACTAATGGAAACGTCCTGGGCATAGTGGAGAGCTTGATCAGTGTAATTAGGGCATCTGTGTTTGCCAGTTCACCCTTATAGAAGTTGGGGTTCTCTACTCCCACAGAGCATGGGAGTCCTTAAGAGAGTGCAAACAAAACAAATAAATGCCATGCCCTTAAAAAACATTCCTGGATTGTAGGAAATTTACCTCTTAATAGATCAAAGAGAGAATTTATAATTGCCAATTTTAGAAAATAAAATACTATTGGAAAAGAGAAATCAGGGACCTAAAATGAGGAGTTAGCCTAAAGTTGCTCAGTATGTAAGGAACAGTGTGCATGTCTTTGTCAAGACACATTTCATATCTTACGAGCAAGGCAGGTTTTGAGGCTGCATTTCTTCCGTAAGTAAAATTATCCAGGATCTCAGATTCTGAGTTTGAAATTATATGAACCTTGTACTTGCCATGTGCTATACCACTGCCAGTGATTTTTGTTTGCAGGATAGTCTACTCTTGTCTGGGTTTAATCTGAGATACCCTTGGCAATGTTGAAAATAAGCAATAGTAGTACTGGCTGAAGTACATGTGGACAGTCTACCACTCTGAAATGAAAGTGGCCTTTCATCTTTGTCTCAATAAATACAGCCTTCTTGCCTAAAAAGCTCATAAAAGAATATATGTTGGAATGCCTTCAAGTTGCCTAAACTCAACTGTCTCCCCTTCCTTGTCCAAGCCTATTCATTCACCAATCTTTTCAGCAGAGATTTACATGCCAGGCACTGTTCTGGGCAAGAGGTGGATCATGTACTCTTTTTCAAAACAGACACATACTGTGCATTGTTCCTACAAAAAACACAAGCTTCCAGCCCTCATAGCTTACATGATATTGATAATTAAATCCGCCATATATTTGTGACCAACCCTGTGCCAAGTACTTTCCATCATTTGTACTTGCATTTTCCATCATTGTATTTGCACCCATCATTCCCCTTTGAGTTCAAAGAACTTTTATTATCAGAAGAGGAAGCTGAGTCTAGAGCACTGAAATGAATTACAGGTTAAATGGCCATTAACAGAGAAGGGGAAATCTAACCCAGGTTGATGTCACTCCCCTAAGTTCCCATTAAAGGTCACATGGAGCACTGCATACCTCCTTCCCACATTCAGTGTACAGTCAGCACGTGCACATTGCACACAGTGAGAATTCAGAATCTGCAGTGTTGGGAGAAATCTCTACCAGGTGAGCAGCACGTGAGGCTCTGTGCTAAGTGCTCTTAGGGTGCCACAGGGCATGTGGGTGAGTGCAACGGATGTCTACAGGACTTTTGTCCTGCCCCACCCTGCCACATGGCCAGGAGAGTCACATCCAGGGAGGTCACGTTCCTTGGTGTGATACGTGCCCAATTTCACACCATATTCACAATCTCTGCTCTGTCCATGTATCATCTTTGAGATAATTTACTTAATATTCATGGACTAGATCCACTTTAAGCTCATACAGTGAATAGAAGACAAAGGAAAAAGTTCATCATTGGAACTGCTCACAGCAAACATAACAGTATCAGAATTAAGGATTCGTGGGTGTACTCGCCAAGGTCATCCCAACTGCCACTTTAAGAAGGACTGTACTCAATATGGTTTTTGTTTTCTCTTTCCTGTCCATCTATCTGGTGCCAAGAGCACCATTCCACAGCTTCTAGGCCAAGCTCTAACTGGGAAAATGCTGTAGACCTCTGTCTCTGTCTTATATTTCATCCTGCCTGCCCTGTGCACATCAGTGAGTGCATACAGTGTGTACTCCTGCCCTCCTGGAAGCTTGCCAAACAGGCTCAGAAGGAAGGTATTCACAAAAGAACAGCGACCAGTGTGTAGGAATTTGTGATGGACCCCCAGAATTGGACAAATGTTTCATGTGGATACTATTTTATCTAAACTTCACTACAGACTGATAAAGAAGAAGCTACTCCTCTCATCTTTGTAGGTGAGAAGATTTATTGGTTGCATTGCAACTATGTGGAAAGGTTAAATAATTTGTTCAAGTCCTCCCAGCTGGTAATCTGCAAGTCTGTGTACTGCCAAAGTCTCTAAACTCTTAAAACCTAGATTTCTGTATCACAATTAATGGAAGACCTACACTTAGGCCTGTGTTACATATCTTACAGAAAGATTGTGCTCCCTATTCTACCCACTATCACTACCTTCCCTCTGAATGCCATGTGCTGCATATCACCAATGTTGTCTCTCAAAATACACCCTCCCCCCACAGGCAGGGTCTTACTTATGTAGTTGAGGCTGGCCTTGAACTCACTGTGTAGCAAGGCTGGTCTTGAACCTTTAGCGACTCTTCATTCTTCAGCCTCCGGAGTGTTGGGATTTCAAGTGTACAGCATCATTCCAATCCTACCTCTGTCTCTTATACACACACACACACACACACACACACACACACACACACACACACACGTGCGCACACTTGAGCGCATACAGAGATCTCTCTCATAAGGCTTCCCATTGCCCAAAGGACATAAGATAGAGGTCACATATCCTAGAGCATTTGAGTCATTATAAGGGGCCACACCTCAACTCTACTGACCTGCTCATTCCTCACAGCCTTGCTATGACTCCCACTTCTCCCAACAGATCAAACTTCTCATAGTCATGGAAAAGATAGCCCCAGAAGTCACAGGGTCTAAGCGATGGCATGGGTGGCCACTAGACCAATGTATATCTGTATTCCTCAGTGGGCAGTGTGCCCATCCCCATGGCTCCTGTGTCTCACATGGAGATGCTGACAACGTCCCTCCTTTGGAAGAGTGGCACTGTCTGCCACACACCCAGTGCCTTGCTTTGGGCAGGTATTCAAATCCAAGCGACTGTCACACTTGTGCCTGTGCTCTTTTGAAAACCACTAGGACTTGTTTTCCCATCTTGATAAGTGTTTATCTCTTCTTCAAACTCAAATATCACCTGCTCTGTGAATCCTGTCTTGGTTTCTTCATAAAATATTAATTTTGCCTTCCTCTGCATTCTGAGTATCCAGCTCTGTCCTCAACTAGAATACCTATGCTACATCTCATTTATCTCTCACATGTTTCTCACTTACATTATGCCCTGAGCTCTTCAAGAACATGTATACCTACCAAGGGCCATATTCAGCACATACAAGCTGACGTATGTTTGTTGAGTGACTTCATGTGTATCCTCTATTTGCCAACATTATCGTACTAAAATAATGCTATAAAATTCAACTGAAACTCTCACCACAGAAGCAGGAGCAGGAATGGAAGCTGAAGTCTTACTCCTTGATTCCCAAACACTTACATTCATGCTTCATGCTTAAGTCCATTTTGGTTCCATGGCCTCTGTCCACAGATTATGTTGGTCTTGCCTTAGAAGCATGAGGGAATTTTTATGACAGGAAAGGATAATGCTTACAAAACCTTTTCATTGTAAACGTTGATTATTTATGAACTCTTACAGGAAAGGGACCCTCTGGATGCTGGCATGTGGGAGAAGCCAGCTCCCCCCAATTTATAATAAATGAATGTTGAAGTAAGTCTCTTCATTAAGCACACAGAAAAAGGAATTTACACTTCAAAGTAATCACTAGTTTTTGCAGCCGCAAAAGCCCCTGAAGACTGCACTTCCTGAACATCCTCTCCCAGGGGACAGACCTTTGCTGACCAGCTGAGTAAAGGCTGACTTCAGCACTGGACCCCGCGAAGCCAGTGCTAACCACAAAATGCACAGCCACATTGTCTGGGAGCCAGTAGGTGGCCTTGGCTAGCGAACGCCTCTCCTCCAAGCCACTAAGGCAGGAGCCCATTAAAGGTGTTAATTTTACATGATGTGGCGCTGCCAGTTTATAAATAAATAACAAATGAACATTCCCCATGGTTCCTCTCCTCTGAGTTTCCATGTACCTGCTGCAGGCCTGGCAGCAACAGAAACTGCTCAGATGCCAGCTCTGGAATTGCCCTTCAAAAAGGGAGGGAGGAGGCGTTTCTGTCACAGCGCTTGACAACTTTGGCGCCTTCATCACTGGATCGAGCCATCCTTTAAAAATATCCACTAACCTGCCCTAGCTGGTTGGATATGCTCAGTTTAAGATTATCATCACAGCTACAAGAACAAAACACAGATGTTAGAGTTTCAGAGAAATGTACTGCTGGGGACCATTAGTAAAAAATACTGTTTAAAATATATAACGTATGTAACTATTAAATACATAAAAATCTCATGTACCAAGAGGCAAAACATGATGAAAGTTGCTGAATATTTTAAGTACCTATATTGTTGCATAAAATGGTTCTGCACAGTAGAATTTTCTATTGCAGGAGATTTATGAAATTTTGTCAAAGTGGTAGATCATGCTGAAGTCAGGGGAAATACTCGCACACTTTAGGTTGCTTTCTATTTTTAATTAAGTTTGAAACTGCATCTTTGCACTGGTGGGTGTACATATAAATATATGTAAGTGAAGATGTGATTAACAGTAATGCTGATGCATGCACACATTCAAATCCACTCACAAAATTACCCCCTCCCACTGCAGAAAAAATTACTTAATTGAGGATGGGTTTGTGTAATCATAGTGAACTGGGTGGAGGACAGCAAGTTTGACCACTGTGGTTTATCTTCACTGATTCTAACAGTCTAAGAAAAAGGAATTAACCAAAAGGGCCTTGAGCTGAGGCCCACCACAAGAGGAGCCACCATGACTGAATGTTATAGAGTTTGTCCCGTTTACCCCTGTCAATAACGGGGTTGACTGAGCTTGCATCACTGACTAAAGTTTAAGGTTTATCCCAAAGGAGTAAGACTAGAATAAGCTCAAAAATACTGCAAGAATTAATTGAGGTGTGTGGTAGTAACTTTTCTTGTTGCTGAGACAAAAAACCCAATAACCAAAGTTAAGGGAAGAAGAGTTTATGTGCTGAGTTTGTAGAGATTTCAGTCATAACTGGCTGGTTCCAAGTCTGGGTGGCATGGCAGAGGGACACAGCAGAGGAGAAATGGTTCTTGATGGACAGAAGGTAGCAAAACAAGCAGGGAACCTTAGCAGCTTCTGCCTGCCCCCTTTTACATTGTATCTAGGATATCTGGATTAAGGTGGGTTGAGCCAACAGTAATCACACCCTTAATTCCATCATCACTCATTTTAGATCCAACCCCCTCTGAAAAACTCCACCTAGGACTACATAGGGTTTTGTGGGGACATCTAGACATAAGCCATAATGGTACAAGTTGCTCAGGGTTCAAAATATTAAACATTACTGACAAAAGTGGCAACTAAAAGCAAACAACAAGATCAGATGCATGACCATGGAAAGCTAAAGAAAACCAGAGCAAAAAGAGTGAGGATGCAAGCTGTGAAGTCTGGATACAATCAAAGTCCCTTTTCACTGCAACCTGCCACCTTCCTGCCATCATGCTCTGGATCAACCTCTCCTCCAGATTTCCGTGGTGTCTGGAGTTCTCACCGTGTACTCCACATGGAACTCCATATTCTCTGTCCTGTGTATGTGGTTTTACATGTGCTCACTTTCATTCTAACTAGAAGTGAATTCTTTTGGAGTTCATTAACTACAGTTCATATATTTATGTTTTCCCCAGTGTCAAGCATAGCTTCCTGTACATTAAAAGTTTTAGTAATTGTCCCATCATGGCGACAACATCAAGTTATTTTGGCTTCAGAAACCTCCCTCCATTTTTCTCTGATCATATTGCATCTATGATAACAAAATACATGTGTACATTTCTATTTACTACATACTTCATTATGGAGCTTTTTACACAACATGGCATAGAGATTCAACATCTTTTTCTAGAAACTATATAACATTTCTCTATTGATAATCATCTAGCATGGTAACATTTACTACAAAGTGATAATCATTATTGTACAAAATAAAACTATTTCCTCTGGTACTTGTGCTTTTATTTTTTCATAGATTCCCACTGTAGGACTGCAGAGTTAAAATTTATGTTGCAAATTTTAATTATGAAAGATCTCTACTTTACCTTCTTGAAGTATTCTGGCCATCCTCCAGCCATATTTTGAATATAGTTCCCCATATCCTTGACAATACTGGATATTGTCTATCTTTTTAAGATTCATCAGTACAAAAAAGTTAAAGTGAAACAGAATAACTTGCAGTATTTTGTTTTGAATTTCTCTGACTCATAGTGAAATTAAGTTTCTTCATTATATATTTGATATTTTTTAAGAACGTACTTTCTTCTGCCTATTTTTAATATTTAATGCTGAGGAGTTTCTTGAATATTAAGGATACTTTTTATTCAGAAATGATGCACATATTGTTCACCCAGATAAATCTTATATCTTTTAAACTCAAGAAGACTAACTATAGCTAAGGGCCTATCTCCCCAACCCTTTGTGCTAGCAACCTAGGGTTATCATTTTATAATGTGTTTGTTAAAGAATATTCAATATATTCATTCATCACCTTCAACCAATATCTATCAATAGTGTTTTATCATGTGGTGAGACTGACTATGCAAGTAATCATTGTAGAAAAGAGCATTCAATATATACAGTATCCTTTGGATCAAGTGAAAAATTTCCTTTGTAGTCCACATTGAGCTCCAAAATTATTTCTCACTATTTCACATCTGCTCAACTTTAACAAAAAGAGGACTTCCCAAAATAGATGCATATACTCTGGCACACACATGTGTACACACACACACACACATACACCCACACACATGCACAGTTCAGAGCAGTGTTTTAATTCTAGCACAAATTTGTCCACTTTATAATATGTAAAATATAAACTTATCAAGGAAAAAATCAGAACACTGAAAAATTACACAAATGTAAACGTTGTGGAAACATAATGCTAGCAAACATTTATATTGTGTATATTAAAAAGAAACTGATTTTATGTCATAGCAAGGAAAGTTCAAAGATCTTTGCTTTAGTACAGTTTAGTAAAATGATTGTAGGGGGTTGGGCAACTATTCAGATTTAGGTAGAATTTGAAGAGCTGGCTGAATGAAGCAAAAACATAATCTGGGAGATTTAAGAGGAAGGTGTAGAGTTGTTCCATCACAGATTGTTGCAAAGCAAAACAATTGCTATTCAGGTAATTCAGGTAGTGCTGAAAAAAGATTCTGAGGTCTGAGAAGGGGCAGGTGAGGTTTATCCAACTCATCGGAGAAAATTACAGTTTAGATCACTGTGATGAGGACTTCATTACCATCATCTTCATCTTGCAGAGTCACCCATGTGTCTGTCATTCCCAAGTGTGTCTGTGGGAACCATGATTCTTGCTTCAGAAAAATTTTACTTAAATAAAATATCTTTCCTAATTTGGACTATTACTAAGCAAGGTAGTCCAAATGCCAGATAGACCTTTTCTTATCACTTGTGTGTATAAAAACGGGTTGGTTATAGAATTACAATAAAACATAGGAAACAAAAACCCACATTTTTAGAACAAGAGAGGGAAAAAAAGATGTGAGAGAGGATAACAGAGGGGGTTGAAAAAGTGTTGTTAATTGTATCATTAAGGGATCACCATGTTGACATGAATTTATTGAGCTGAAAATGTGTCCACGACCCTCTGTTTAATGAAATCGCAGTTTACCAAATAGTACAGATGGCACTGCAAGTTTTTTTTTTTTCAAAAATACATTCATGTGTACATATTTCAAGAAATCATCTAGAATGGTGTTTAACTGTTTCAACTTAAGAGGGAGTGAGATGGTAAGTATATTATTATTTTAAGAATATTTGACTTGTGGGCCGGGGATATAGCTCAGTGGTTCCTGTGCCTGCCTTACAAGTGCAAGGACCCGGGTTCGAACCTTGGTAACCACATAACAGTACTGGGCGTGGAGACTCACCCCAGCAGCAAACAGTACCCACATACCGCAGTGCCGGGCGTGGCTCAAGCCTGTAATCCCAGCGCTCGGGAGGCAGAGGCAGGAGGATTGCTGTGATGTGAGTTTGAGGCTGAGCTCAGGGCCAGCCTGAACCACAAAGCGAGACCCTGTCTCAAAAAACCTTAAAAAAAAAAAAAAAGAGTATTTGACTTGTGCTATTATATGATGTTTTTAAGAAGAAGAAATTAAAAATTTCTAAAGTATGTGAGGCAATGGCTATATTAATTAAATCCATTATGGTAACAGTTTCACAATGTGTGTATCAAACCATGATGTTGGGTGCATTAAATATATTATTTTCATCAATCATGCTAAATAAAGGAAAAAAAGCATTAAAAAAGGAAAATATTCATGATATGTGTAATGGCAAAAAAGTCAAAGAGAAAACTGCCTGTAGACTCCAAATCCGTTTAGTAAATGACATATATTTTGCATATAAGACTGATGAAAATAGATTAAAATAAAATACTGCAGAATGTCCACAGTGATAATCTCAGTGATACTTCCAATATTTACTTTCTTTTGACTTCTCTACATTTTAAAAATAATTTCAAGATGAAGCATTTAATATTTTAAAATATTCTTCTGTGAAGAATATATATATATATATATATATATATATATATATATATATATATATATATATATATATACATACATATATATATTTTTTTTTAACCAGTTTCTGGTTGATGCTCAGTCACATTCTTTTTTAAAATTTTCTCTGAGCTCATTAATCTGATTCAAGCTTGTCATCATTTCCCAGAACTTCTTTCACTATCTCTCTTAACTAACTTCTGGAGTTGAGCAGGTGGAAATGACATTTCTTGCTTATGACATTTTTGTACTGTCTAACATATGTATAAAAAGTAGAAAACTTCCTTTCATATACAAGTTGTTTCATAACATATTTTTAAGCCCACAAAAAAGATTTATATAAAAAAGGAAATTTTGGAAAAATATTTCTAAGCAATAGCGCTAAGTCACAAATTTGTGTGTATGCATTTGTGTATGTATGCATATGTGTGTGTGCGTGTGTGTGAAAGAGAGAGAGAGAATGAGAGAGAAGCCCAAATATATTTCAAAATACTCTAAATATCTTCATGTAGTTTTAGGTAAGAAAGTGGCAAAAGGCTTTATGCTGAAATGTATTTCATCACATGGAAATTTTGTACCGTGTCCTGTATGACTTGCTAGATTTTATTATTGTTTAGATTATAAAAGGCACAGTGAAACTTGTTTCCTCGTGGAATCCGGATACACTTAATGGTGCATTTTTTTCTCACTTGCAACAGGACACAAGAAAATCGACAATTATTGGCTAAATTTATTGGCAAGAATATTAAGTTTTTACACAGGTGATAATAACTGAAATTAACAGATTACTAAGAAAGAAAAGTGAGATAAAACCATAGCTCTTTTCATCTATAACAAAGCAAAAAGGTGTGTGGGCGTTCTTAATGCCATGCACTGGGCCTACGTGAGGAAATTTTCAGACAAAGAGCAAATCCGGCTCTCACCGGTTTCTTCCCAGCGTCAGCAGGGGGCGCGGAGTTCAGTCCAGCCTATGAAGTGCCAGAAGTACAAAGTGGGCTGGGCGTGCTGACTCATCCTCAGTCCTCCTCGCTGAGGGTTCCCTACCCCCACACTGTGGCACACTTTTTGCCGTGCTGTTTGCACGTAACACAGCTTGCTCAGCCATAAGGCCCAACCTTCTGATGATGAAGTTTCAACTCCAAGGGAAAGTGCGTGGGTTTCCTCACATCAGTTCACACGAGAAACACACTTTGGACATTGAATACTGAATATAACTTATGTCTGTCTCCTATTTATTAGAAAATGCAAGTTTCTCAACTGTTATTGGACTATAAGTACAGAAAAATCCTCAGATTTTAAGTGGACTATTTAAAAATTCATCAATAAGTAACACGTAAGGGGTGGGTGATTATTGCCAGTGCTAACACCATTAGCAGGGGATCATGGGAAAACTAGAAGAGATTCCAGAACCTGTGCTCAAGTGACTAAGGGTTCACACAGCTGTCGAGAGTTCATCGGCAGTTCTAGGCCAGGAGCACAGAGCCAAACAAGACAGAACCCGAGGAGTAACGGGACTTGAAGATGAAATGATCTGCCAAACCTCCCTCCCAGCTTTACTAGCATCTTTTGGATTGGTTGGTGCCCTCGGCACATACTTTCATTCTCTCTCTCTCTCTCTCTCTCTCTCTCTCTCTCTCTCTCTCAGCTTTTGACAGGAAAGAAATGTAGATGAAATTATAACTTACATTATAATTTATCCAATTCTATTTGCTAAAATTCTAATTTTGACAAAGTTAAGAATATAGTTTTGCTTTTTTATTTTGCCTTTGACTACCATCTTTTGCATGAATTGGGTTTAAATGAGAAGTGGCTTAAAAAAATAAAACTTTAATGACAGCCCAGGACACCTAGGTTCTGGCTTCTATTCTGTCCCTGTTAACTAACTACTTTCGCATAGGTCTGGTTCTTCACTAACAAACTGACAGTCAGAGCAAATGGTATCTAGTTTGACAAGTCCGCACCTAGTTGCTGATCTTCTCTGCCACCTCCTGCCTCACAGAAAGTAAGAGAGAGACAGAGAAAAAGGAGAAAGGGTACAAACACATGCATGTATTTGATTCATAATTTGTACATGTGAGTAAGGTGTGATCCAAATGATGATGAAATTTGAAAGTAGAGTAACATTTTAAAAATGTGCCTAGGCTGCTTGGAACAGTAAAAACTTTTTATCTTCTCCAGTCGTTAACAGTACAGATAGAGATTCACTTAACATTAACTTTTGTTAATGGTATGAATTCTTTAGCTTCACCATCTGCAGTGGATGTAGATGTTCTCTAATCTCTAATTAGAGTAACAAAGCAATAGACAAACATTTTCTGAAGTGTCTCAGTTCACAGAAGAAG
>PVIR01011397.1:0-47326 GCA_004026965.1 Petromus typicus
AACAACCCAAGTGTCCATCAACTGGAGACTGGATAAAAAAGCTGTGGTTCTTCTACAGAATGGAGTACTACTCTGCCATAAAAATGATATGTTTGAATCATTTCTACTTAAATGGACATACCTTGAGGATATCCTCATAAGTGAAATAAATAGGTCACAGATAGATACATATCGCATCTTTTCTCTGGTATGAGAAAATAAAGATGTAAATGAGTCCTAGCATTGTATGTTATATATTGTGAAATAGAAAATGCTCAATGTAAAATAAGGTAAAAGGGGACAATGTTGAGATTGTAACAAAAAAGTAAGGAAACAAATTTTATATATATTGGGGGGTGGTAGGGTGGGTAGGGCTATGGGAAAAAATGAGAATTAAGTTGTGTCTTATACTGGTACAAATCCCCATTATGGAGTGCAATCATGATGTGTATATTTAATGTACCAATAAAGATAATTAAAAAAAAAGAATATCTGTTAGATATCACTAATCTGGAAACTAAAACTCTTATTATCAGACATGTCCTATTTTTCTTTTAAAAGATTGCTTAATTACGAGTATTTTTCAAGTATAGTCATATAAATCTTGGAAAAATGTGACACTCTGAAAAATATCATTTTATAATTATAGTCTGCAATACTTATATTTACATATGTATATAATTTTAACACACATTTTGTTATAACAAATTAAATAAAACACATGTTATATAATCACAGACATTTCTAATATAGTAATTTTAGAATAAAATCTATGGAATTCTTTCACAGCTCCCTCAAAAAATGACCACAAACTGGCTACCTGGAAGAGTGGAGTAAAGAACAGTTTTGGAGGCCTGACATTTAAAATTCGGGGAAGTCTTTCTGAGGTCTATATTTCTCCCTACATGTATATTATTATCTTCTTGTGTCCTTTTGTATCTTCCCAATGCACATGTCTGTCTCTATGTTCAAATCCCCCTTTCTGCAATGATAGACATTATATTGGATTCGGGCTGACTTTATTGATCTCAATTTAATTGTATTTGTTCTGCACACACTCCTTTCAAAAAAATTCACATTCTGAAATAAAGGCTACTCACTTTCCAGTGTACCTCATTTTTTGAATGGGCATATAATTTAACCAATAATGTGGAGTTACATCTATGTAACATTATGATACCATAGAAATATTTTTGTACCATCACATTTCTTATGCAAAATTGTGATACTCATCTACCTATATACATGTGAAGAACCTTTCCTCAAACTTAATATTCTCCAGTGTCAGTCATCTACAAAACACTTTGAATCATTCAATTCATATGTTCATGGATAAAATTCCATCTGCTGATTTAAACTTGCCACATTCAAAATCTATTCCTTCCATTTTAGAACTTATAACACTTGAAGAAATCTCTGTGTTCAAAGTTGATTGATTTGGAAGAGGATAGTCTATGATGCTTTGGTCATCCTACTGTATTTCCTGAAAATTGTAAAGGTAGAAGTGGCTGAAAAGTTATCACTGGCTGATCTGTAGGCCTCAGAATATTTCAATTAACACTAGAAAACTCCTGTGAAGATGAGGTCAATCGGCAGATTTAGTTGAAAATTTCAAATCTGATTCTAGCTGATGCAAATATAGATTGGTTCATTGATTGATTGATTGATTGATTGATTTGAGACAGGGTCTTACTTTTGTAGTTCAGGCTGGCCCAGAGCTCACTATGTAACCCAGGTAAACCTTGAACACACAGCAATCCTCCTGCCTCTGCTTCCTGAGTGCTGGAATTATAGGAGTCAGTCACCATGCCCGGTATTATTGTGTAGTATGATTATTTAGAGATCATACTTGGGACCTTGTACTTACCAAGTTGATGCTGGAATCACTGAGCTAAATCCCCAGCCCAATGTAGATTTATTTTTAAGTTAACTTAAAAAAAAATGACTTTTAAAAGTCCATTTATTATAAATCAATACATCTAGAAAATACATGAATTTCTACAGCTTTTTTAACCTTTGAAATGGCCTTTGGTTTGTTGTTTTGCTCATTTGGTCAAAATAGTTTTGACCTGAGAGATATACAGATAATATTGGGAATATATTAATTTTAAATGAGAGACTTGTTACTGGAGAACATCAAAATGGCACTCGTTCATTTTCTTCCCTTGGAATTATTGTATACAATGACAATGAGAAGGCAAATTTTTCTTCTTAAATGATGTCTAAAAACATGTACAATTAAAACTAATAATCAGACACTAGCAGACTCAAAAGACATCTTTGTGCAATTTATCTTGTGTTCCAAGTTAACCGGTAAATTGAAAGCATAAAAGACTAGAAGGTCCAGGGTAATGGTTTAATTTATTAGCTATGAGGCCACTTTTAAAGGCTTCATTTGAAACAGTTTATGCCTGTTATCATTGAATTTCAATTAAAAATGAAAAGAAATTATGAATTAGAGACACAAAAAGAGAGAATATCATACAAAGAATTGTCATAAATACATTGTCAGCAAAAAAATTTCCCTGTGATTAGATAAAATGCCATCATATCTATTTCTAAATTTAACCTACTTAGTGATGATAGATGGATAGATGGAAGGATGGATAGATTCATAAACTCATATGCAAAGCACTATAAATATAAAAAAGAGGATTTCTTATTTATGCTTTAAAAAGGATTAATACTAAATTTTATAACTATAGAAAAATGGAACTGTAAACTAACATAAGGCAATTTTTTCTTAGCATAAAATAAATTATTTTATGTGAAAATGTGAAAAGAAACATTTAGTTTCTAAATGTTAAATTACAAATACAGTTATAAAACCACAGCCATTTAGATGTCAACCCTAATATCTGTTCCTAGCAGAAATCAATCCAATCTTTTCCGGGAAACCTGAATCATTCATCATTCCTTATTTTTACTAATTTTAGAATATTATTTATTTTCTGTGCTAAAAGCTATAAGATAATTTGTCACTACCATCAATTTAACATATCACTGTGTTTAAACCATGACAAAGATCCAGTATTAAAAAAAACAATGCCAAAAACAAAAAATAAAACAAACAAACAAACAAAAACCTAAAAAATGTTTAGATCTTTCACAACTCGTGGACCTGAGTGGAAGATGAAGAAGAGAAGGAGGCACTAGCCAGCATTTGAATCTCCCGTTGTACATTTAATTCGGTTAACACTTTTGCAACTCTGTCATTTTAGCTAGATGTAAATTTATTGTGAAAAACCACATAGAAATAAACTGGTCTCACTTTGTAGTTCAGACTAGTCCTGAACTCAGCAATGCTCCTGCCTCTGCCTCCAGTGCTGGGATTACAGACATGAGTCACCGTTCCTGGCACTGTGGTATGCGGTACTGAGTGCTGGTAGGCATGAGTCACCCATGCCTAGCATGGTTGTATGTGGTTGCCTGAGATCAAAACTGGGATCTTGCACTTGCACCCAATGAGCTAAATTGCTGGCCCCGAATAGTAATGTTTTGATTAATAAATCAATATTTTAGAAGTTGGAAATTTGCAAAATAGGTTTAATTTCTCCATGGCTTAGTGGAAGAGACTCAGATTGTGTGAAATGATACATTTTTTTGGCCTCTAAGCAAAAGACATGTGATCATTCCCTTCTAAACTTCTGGTATTTCTGGAGCAAACAATAGGTCTGTGTCAAGCAAGAGGTCTAGATTTTTGTAGTTCTCGTTCCTATATGGTCAACTCTAAATTTAGCATATGATTAAATCATTTGCTTCCAGCACTAAGAGTTCAGTCCTTTAAGGAAGGCGTTGTGTCTTTTCTGTGAATCTCAGTGCCTGGCAAAATCTCTGGAAAATACTGAGAACTAAATAAATATCTGTTTAATGGAAAAAATGGAAAAGGATAGATTTACTTTTAAAAACCAGGGTATCCAGTAGAAAATTAAGCAATAAACTCTTACCAGTAGACATTCACTTTTAAATTTATAGTTTAGAAAAGTAATTGATAGTTGTTTTTTTTTAATCCACAAAAGGGAAGCTAGGAAAAAACAAAACAAAACAAAACAAAACAATCATTTCCACAAGATGATGCAGCAGACAGAAATAGACACTCGTTTATATTGAGTATGTGTCACGTGGCAAGAGTTATGTCTAACAATGTCAAACTCTTTCACTCATTTAAATATGAAAATAAATTCTGTGCAAATGGCATCATTCTTGTTTTTAGAAGATCCTGAGACTTACCCAGGATGTAAGAGAGCTGGGTGGTGAACGCAGCTGGCTTCACCTTCCAGCCCCAGCTCCCGCTCTTCCCAGCACCCCACCTGGAGCAAAGGGCAGCCTGCGCTGCCAGCTTCCTTTCCTGATAAGAGAAAGCAGACAAAGCTAAAACCTCCTTGGCTCTTTTAATTTTATGGAGAAACTGTTTCTGTGAAGAACTACCAGCAGAAGGCAAGGCCTTGCGAAGCCCGCAGAGAAGAGCACGTTGAGACTAAGTGAGCACACTTAGTGGAAAAGAAGGCGCAGTGCTCCTGACTTCAAAGGCGACATTCAATGCTCGGATTTCTGTGGAAGCTGGGACGCCCAAAGAGTGATGTAAGGCAAAGAGAGCTGCAAGTGTTCACCAGATTGCAGCCATGAGGAATGTAAAACAGTTCGTCTGAAGAAAAAGTATGCAGAACTCATACTTCGACTTTAGTACTGAATTGTGCTTATTTGAAATAGATTCGGGTGGATCAGGGATGTAGCTCAGTGGCGCTATGCCTACCTAGCAAGTGCAAGGTTCTGAGTTCGATTCCCAGTACTTGGAAAAAAAGAGAAAAGAAAAAAGAAAATACATACAAGTGATACATTTGGACATTTAGGAGAATGTATTGAAAGTAAAATAAACCAAGAATAAATATCTTTTAGTTTTAAAGTAAAGAAAGCACATTTTTTGTTCAACTTTAATTATATGTCTAGTGAGTTATAAATGAAAAGAATATGTTTTACTTTGATCGCTTTCCTCACAATGAATAAAACAGTTTGAGTCCCATTTTTCATCTATTAGAAAACAGTACTATATCTCCCTCATAAACAGAAAAAAATACATATAAGCAAGAATGTCCTATGTGAATGTTGTTCTTGTTATTCATTTAGTGAACAAATAGTTCTTGGGTCTTAATTTTAATTCCTGCACCATAATAAATGAAGATGTGCAAAGACTAGCTCCCTGTCATCCTGACACTAAAAAGGAGTAACTGTGAGACTGTGAGTATTTTGTTTTTGGTAGGAGCACCCCAATCAATAATCCTGAATATTTATACACCAGTAATTGTTAGGAATTTTACTTGGTTAAGTCCTATGATACATTCAACAATATTAAATTTTCAACTAACTTTATTCTCCTATTGCTATACACAGGCTGTAAGGGAAAGAATTAAAAATTGAAATAAACCTTGCCATAACTTTTCCAGAGATATGAAATTGGCGAAGGAAGGTAGTAGAGGGAGAGAAAGAAGCTATGATATTTCAAATTGTGATAAGATGTTTTCTGAAAATGGAGTAATTCTAAGAAAATATCAGAGGTAGAAGTGATAGGACTTTGTAATCAAATAGTTTGCAGGAAATCAGAAGATGCAGGGAGAGATTGTTGTAGCACTGAAATGTGGAGGAGAGGTGGAGGATCTTGTCTCATTGAGGGCATGTCTTTAGGTCTCCCGGAATGTGCACACAGAATTGTCAAGTAGGCAGGGTGACACCTGGGTCATGACTGATCTGAACTGGTGAGTGATAGAAGATGACAACTATGACACAATCAGGAGGAACAGCAATACAGAGCAGAGCAAAGTGCAAGCTACACGTGAGACCAAAAGAAATGTTGAAGCAAATAAGAGGGGAAATTGGAAAAAAAAACCCTGGACAAAACAGTTCACAGGACAGTATTTTAACACACACACACACACACACACATACACACTCACGCACACACACATCATAATATGTGTTTTAGAAATAAATGGTATCCAGTGGCTCTAATTTAAGTGAACTTCTAGAGGTTATTTTAAGTCATATGGAATTCGTTGCTCTGTTTGATGAGATTCGTTCAGTTGACTGGGAAGGGACTATGATTACATCAGGTTTTATAGTCAGTGACAAGTAACACAACCAGTACAGCAAAGATAAACAATTTTCCAAGGAGATGAAAGGTTTAGAAAGGTAGACTTTGAAGAGTAAAAGAAGCTAACAAAATGAAAAAGTGATTCATCCAAATTGTCCGAAATGTTACAACAAGTAGGGTCTATCAATAGACTTGGAGAAGTGAGAAAAGACAAATTATCACAGTGGAAAGAAAAGTGCCAACCCATGTCCTGGGGCTCACTATTAGTGTTTACTGGTTTATCAAAGTATTTGAATTTGCAATTGGCTTCATCTCTTCTCTTTGCATTAGTCCCCATTGAACGTAGTAGAATTTTCCAATTCACTCAAGAGCTTCTTGTCTTTGTATGATTATTCTCTCTGTTTCTCTGTCTCTGTCTCTGTCTCTGTCTCTCTCTCTCTCTCTCTCTCTCTCTCTCTCTCTCGACAGGGTCTCACTTTTGTATTTCAGGTTGGCCCTGAGCTCAGCCTTGAACTCACAGCAGCCCTCCTGCCTCTGCCTCCCAAGTGCTGGGATTACAGGCGTGACCCACCATGCAAGGCACTGTGGCATGTAGTTCTGATTGCTGTTGAGTGTGAGTCTCCACACCTAGCACTGTTGTACGTGGTTACCAGGGATCAAACCTGGACCCTTGCACTTGCAAGGCATGTGCTGGAATCACTGAGCTAAATCTTTGGCTTTATATGATTATTCTCATTTAGTTTCCATCTGAATGTTTATATTATCCAAAGGAATCAGAGAAATTGGTCATGGAGAGAAACCTTTTTAATAGTTCTTTCTGAAGACAGAGAGACTCCTTTATAAAACAAAAAAGAATGAAGAACCTACTTTCTTCTCAAATTGAAAGCGTCATGATGGGGAGTGAAAGCAATGTATCATTCTTTATATTAGTTTTGCATACCTACCTATTTACACCTTCAGAATGGATCTTTCTACTAACAATCTCCAGAGCTGATGACAATTCACAGACAAGGAACTGTGGTATTATGAGCAAATATCTAGTGTCATCAGGCTGCCAACAGGTAAAAATGAAACACTTTTCACCAAAGGTGTAGACTCCTTGTGAGGGGCATTACAGCCTGTGAATTAAATAGCATTCCTCTGCATCAGACTGTGTTCAAATGCAGAATGGAAGCTCATGCTTTAGGCTTGTATTAAATGATGGCAGTCACTCAAATGACACCTTGACAGAAAAAGAACAAGACCTGCCACCTTAGAAAGTTCATTCGAAGGACAGATAAACTTGCATATAATAGTGGTATCTTTTATGTACTACTGAGTATTATATGCTTGTACCATTTTCAGATTATATGAACTTGATTTAAAAACACATATATATTACATTGGGTTAGTAGGTATTTGAAAATATGCTTTGACACTTAGATAACTTGATTTACATAATAATATTCAAAGTCTTATTTGTTACCTGAACAGTTTAATCACAGAATCCCTGACATTTCTTTTCACTAAACATACTCATGTGAAAAGCATCATTATGCATGAGCAATAATGAATGCAGTGAATTTAATATTTTTCAAATAAAAATATTATTTAGAAGACATGTGTCATATAGAGCCCTCATGCAATAAGTGAAAAATATACAAGAAAAAATATTCAATCTATAGGGGGAATACTAAGATAGGATTAAAATGTTTAAAATTTAATTTAGAACTTACCACTTTGTACTGTACATCTTTAGGCTTCATTTCCTCTTAATGATGAGCAAAATATTCTGCATTTATGTCCTGATTTGTTCAACACTTTCTGTGTAGCACAGTTCAAAGGAGAAAATCAAATCTGGAAATTCCTAAGCCCAATCCACTAAAAATAAACAAGTTCAACTAATACTGTCTTCAATATTTTTCTTGAGCAAAATACAAAATATACATTTGTGGATACCAAAGTATTTTATGTTGTTCTTAAGAAGTTATCTAAACTTAATCTTTCTTATACTACTAATTAAAATAAAAATAAGGCATGAGTACATTTTAAATAACCTAATTTTTATTTTTATTGATCTAATTAGATATCTTTCATTTAAAGGCTTCCTTTATTACTTTGTAAGTTATTAATTTTTTTCTGAATTATAAAAATATTATTGTAGAAGATGACAGAATTGAAAGGTAGCCAAATAAGAATGAATCATCACCATAGGAAATATTATATTTATTTTCAATGTAGTTTCATGTAGAAGGTATAGACCATGATAACTAGTACCTAGAATACAGTAATCAATGTGATAAAGTCTAATAAATATGATGAATTAAAAATAAACAAGCTGGACCCCAAAAGGAAGTTACAGAACACACAATAAATGCTTCATCAGCACTATACCCTGCTACATTACCGAGGGGCTGCTGACATTGGAAAAGATTAGGCATTAATACTTAAAGGGAAATATGTCAATATATTTTATTATTTTTGTCTCAATATAAGCGCATGAGGAATTCTGAAACTGGTGTGAGCAAAGTGGAGTCTGTTGGCCTGTGGTGCATCTGCTGCCTTGTCAAGACCATCTCCTTGAACCAAACTGATGTCGGAGGACAACTGCCTGCAGCTACAGAACTCGTCCTATGGAGACTGCCTGCTGGGATAGTTTCAGACCTCAGCTTGTGCTGCGTGTGCGTTATCCGGTGTCTATGAGATGCCAGTCAGTTTCAAGCCACAGAGAATACTGTAGGAAAAGGAAGTTTGTGGTTTTACTTAATTCCCATAGTGACTGGAGTGAATAAAGGGTTCATTATCGAACTTGATCCGTACTTTCCCCAAGTGCTAGAGACGGAACCCAGGTCCTGGCATATGATAGACAAGTGCTTTATCACTGAGCTGCATTATGTGCCTGATCAGCCTTTGATCTAGACGTTCTGCAGTAGCGTTTTTCCACTAAGGCATTATTGACGTAAAAGAACAGATAGTTCTTTGTTGTGGAGGATCCCTTTACACATTGTAGGATGTTTAGCAGCATTCTTCATCTCTAACCACTGAATGCCAGTAGCACCCCTGCGCTCCAGTAATAAACACCAGAAATGTCTCTACACCTTGCCAAATGTACCTTTGGTGGAAAAATTGCCCCTTGTTGAGAATCTTTATTTTGTTGTAATTATTTTTTATGTAAATACAACAAAAAACAGTGATGAATAATTTCTATTGCTGGTTCATCTGTAAAAGAGGAATTTTCATAGTATTAACTCTAAGGAATTAACCAGGAAAAATGCTGAAACAAAAGAGCTTAAAATTCCACACAGTAAATAAATAATACATAGTATTATAGATATTTTTATCAGAACTTCTATTTAAATACAAAATCTGAGCTTCTTTCATATTTTTGTCTGTTTTTTTAAAATTTTTTGACTTTGGATTTGGTTAAAACAAAGGAAATTATCCTTTAAAACTTCCTTCATTTCATAAAACACTCTATTAAAAGAAATCAGATCTTAACAGGGCAATCTAAAGCTTCAGAGTCTTACACTTGTCACATTAATGAATAAAATCTATTATTAATTTGTTGTGCAAAACAGAAAATTAAATTAATTTTGGATATTTTCACTGAAACGTATAGATGATTCCCTTCCCTGTTAAATTCAAAATCTGAATAATTCTATAGTGGCTTATAAAACTCAGTATCATTTTCTTATTTACAGCATTTTTCAGGCTGTTGAAGTCAGTTGGAAAGTTCTACTAACATAAGTGAATGATCCCTTTATATTTTAATGTTTAAAAAAATAGTCATAGTTGAAGTCATTCCTCGAGAAATAGAAAGATACTACACATTTTCCTCGATTATAAAATATGGAAACTACTATTCACTTAGATATTGGATTTATAGGTGCCTCTCTCATTCTCACTCTCTTTCTCTCTCTCAGATTCTCAGGCTGATCATGTGAAGAATGTCTTATTTTTGGTTTCCTCCAGTTACTATGATGACACTGGGCTTTTGTTTAGCATTTGTAGAAATAAATGTGATATTTCAAAATTAGAATTCATACTATTTTTAATTCTCTGAATGAATCAGCCACCGTCTTAAAATATTACTTCTCTTTTTGTTTTCTCTCCATTTTGGATCTTTGTGGTCGTGCTTCATGATGCCATGTAATATGTCTTTGTATCTCTATTATATTCATCTTTCTTGAATTTCAGTACAGCACCTTGGATAAGTTCTATGAACTTTCATATTATTATTTTCTTCTTATTCTATAAACTGCAGTTTAAACTATATTTTACTATTTATCACAATACATGTGCTCAATTCTAAAATACATAGTTTCAATTCTACCCTCTTTTATTTTTATGTTACTTTAATATGGCTTTCAATTATCTGTTTCAATGTCAAACATTCCTATCCTATAATGTCTTTCACACAGTTCTGTTACCCAGGGCTTATTCCTGATGATTACTTGGATGATTGCTATGGACAAGCATGTTCCCCGGAAACTTTGTATTAGAAATTTCACCTGTATTAAAACAGAGTTGGGACATCCTACCCAAGGGAAGAGTTTGGCTTCTAAGTGCTCTGCCACCATAAAGGGCTGGGGAGTGTGTTTTCCTGTATTGCTTTCTGTCATGTGAATAACTGGATTTCTCTCTTCCCAAGGCCAAAGCCCTGATGAATCCTCTTGGAAGCAGAGATCAGGCTCTTTTCAGAAACCAGATCCTACTGGCATGAAGTTCAAATTCTCAACTTCCAAATCCATGAGGAAATAAACTGTTTTCCATATATTAGGCAATCTTGTTACAGTAGCACAAACTGGACTGGGATGACTGGTTTCCACAACATAATCTGTGCTTTCATTTTGTGTGTGTGTGTGTGTGTGTGTGTGTGTGTGTGTGTGTGTGTGTGTGTGTGTGTGTGCTCGCGCGCGCTCACGCGCACTTCTTTGATGTTTGCTTACACTCGGGTTAAAATAGATGACTTCCTGCATAAGAAATGTGTACTCGGCTACTTATATATGCTCATGGTATTGTATACACTTTTACTATAAGTTGATATTTAAAATTTTTCTACACATGAAAGTTTCTCTGAAGTACAAATCACGACACCTTTTCATATATAAAAAGACCTGTTTGCCAGGTCTTTAAGAAGCTTGCCAGTTTCAGGCATCCTGCTATGTTTGTACCTCAGTTTGGGCTTTATGTACCTAGGACCTTTTATAAAAAGTTCAGAAAACCACATCCATACTTATAGCTTTGCTTATTGATTTTCAATGAGAATTATTTCCTTTACAAAAACAAACTAGAGTCCAAAAAATGAAACAAACATTCACTACCGGCAACAACACACTCACTGTGAAATCGATAAAAACTGAGTCACTTCTTCATGACAATAGCGAATTTCTCCTGAGATCTTTGTGGGTACAGAAATTCTCCCAGGGAACATGGGTGACTCAGATATCTGTTTATCCACTTCATATTGGCTCAAAAACCTTGCCCTATAATTTCTAGATCCTGTGATTCAGTGGTGTACATTTCTAGATGCTTAGGATAATAAAATGTTCCCTTGAAACTATGGCTTGCCTCTCATTATGTATTGTTATCTAGAAATGTTTCTTACTTTCTTTGAGAGGGAATATAATAACTTCTGATTTTTACGTTGCTATATTTAGGTCTCTTTCTAAGCACGCAATGGGGGCTTGTTCGTGTCAATTCAATTCACTATGTCATTGTAAGTATCCATTATGTTACTAAAATTACCTTTCCATTCTTTAGTTAAATTAATGGGTATAAACTACAACAATTTAGACAGTATGTATATTTTTTAAATTTAATAAATTAGATACTCAGGAAATATACTTTGTTATAACTAAAGGTCAGTAAGCTTTACCAATCATAGTTATGTGAATCTATTTAACTAGAAAAGTCAAAACATACTTAAGAAATGTTTCACAAAAATATTCAAAATGTAGATCTCAGTGTTTACTAATGCTGGAGGAAACCACAGGAAAAACAAAACAATGAAATCTTTGTAACTAACAGGCAACTCTTAGCTGGTCCTTCATTTCAGCTGCATACTAAACAGAGGGAGAGGCTGTCTCTGAAGCGAACCTGTGATTATGTCTCATGATGTCAATGTGTAGATATAGATAGATATAAATATGTGTGTATATTCCACAAAAGATGCAATACCATGAAAGTTTCCATTAAGTGACTATATAGTTTGAAAAATATTATATATCTAAATGAGTAAAAAAGGTAATTTAAGTATTCTTCAAAGCACAAACGTAGAATATTGGGAGGGAATTTACAGAGAAAAAAATTAGGGTTTATATTATTTAATTCTGTGACCTATTTGAAATTTGCTCATTTGACTGGAGGTTTAAAAATAAATTAACATATATGACTGTTGGCACACTCTTTAATTCATATTCTGGCTATTTATGTTCTAAGAAAACTAGAAGACAATGTGTGAATACTCTTACAATATCTGCCTTCTTATGTCTTAATAAATGTTCATAAAATTTTCCTCATTTTATAATTAATGATAGTGTATTTAATAACTTAAGGTAAATACACATGCATTTATATACAAATATAATATATAAATATGAAATATGATACATATAATACAATATTATATATTCTAATAAATTTCAATTTTTATACATTAAATACTATATATATAAATATGTATTAATAAATTTCAAAATTCCAAAAGTATACAGGCATAAAATTCAGTTTTTATACAGTATTTTTAAATTTTTATTAGTTTCTAATATTTGAAATTAAAAGGTTTAGTAGTAGACTTATTCTACTGTGGTGACAATTATTCACACTTGAGTAATAGCTATCTTGGTTTCTCTCCTACAGCCAGCACAATGTCAACTATCTGCTGTATCTTTTCCCTATCTTATCTTAGTTTTATTTAAGCCATGTGTCTTGGGCTTATTTTTTGTTCTTTCAATTTTTTGTCGCCCTTATTGTCTTCCTTCAGATGGCACTCTGAAATGTACCCCTCCTCCTGGTATGTAAGAGATTGTAGTTAAGATTAAGACATGATGCAGTCTGATAAATCTTCCTTCTCTGATGACTAACAGGGGAACACGATGAAATACAGAGACACCAAATGATGAGAAGACAGAGCTCAGAGTGCTGAGTGATGTGTGGGCAGTCAACGATTGCTTGGAGACATCAGAAGTTAGAAATGTAATGGAGGGTCTCCACCTAGACAGTTTGGAAGGGTGGGGCTCTGGCAACAATTCTAGCCCACACATCTGTGGGTGAAAACATGTCTGTTATTTTAAGCTACTATGTTTAAGGGGCATTGATTATACATCTTAGGAAAATATTACAAAACAAATGAAAACAATTGTGTGTTTGCTATAATCATCACTTTAAATAAAGAACATAAGAAATATTTATCTACTGTTTTCTCTCAGCTTCTGTAGGTTTTAGCTGTATGTTATTTTCTCCTTAAACTCAAAATTTCTATCTCATAATCCAAATTTAGATTTCTATTTGAGATTTAATTTTTACTAATATGGACAAAAGTTGATTTAAAGACAATTTATGGACACAATTACTAAATTAAGCATATATATAATATATATAATATATATGCTTTATATAATATATATATTTATATAATATATATAATAACCAAAAATGAACTCAAATAGTTTTCAAGAAATTACACATATTACCTCGTTATCATTTTAGCAGAGATATTAAATGGGCCAGGTATTGATTTTCTTTCATTACTCATCCATAATAAGCTGCTACTCTTTTCTATAGTGTGTAAATGGCATAATTAAGACTAAGAAAAAAGAAACAGTTGTTAATATCCAGGAATCAGTTTGTTATATGAATGAATTCATTCAACTTATTAAAAGTGCACAGAAAATCACAATAGTGTGGCTCTTCTATGAGGGGAAAGTTCAGCAAAACTACAATACTCTATAAATACAATAATGAAAGCCTTGGAAAAAATGACCAATGAAATAGAGGGGAAATAGAAAAAAATAGCTAGTAAATAAAGGAGAAATATATAAAGCTAAATAAAAATAACTAATATTCCTAGTATGATTTTATTTTTTCATTAATTTTCTTGAATAAGACAAAATGAATGGAAGGGAATCACAAACTATGACAGTTTATAGCCCCTGAAGAATTAGTTCCCATCAACATTGATGATTCTTATGGGCAAAAAATATTAGGGGATGTCTTTTGAGTATAACATGGAAACATGAATTCAGGCTTTCCTTCAACTACACACCTTAGATGTTTAATAATTGGCCAATTTGGTTATTGGCTGTCAATGCATGCATTGCACTATATGCTTTAATGTGATAGGAGGAAAAAATTTTTTTTTTTTTTGAGACAGGGTCTCACTTTGTGGTTCAGGTTGGCCCTGAGCTCAGCCTCAAACTCACATCATAGCAATCCTCCTGCCTCTGCCTCCCAAGTGCTGAGATTACAGGCGTGAGCCACCATGCCTGGCACTGTGGTATGTGGTACTGGTTGCTGCTGGGATGAGTCTCCACGCCCTATATGGTATGTGGTTACCGAGGATCAAACCTGGGTCCTTGCGCTGGCAAGACAGGTGCCAGAACCACTGAACTAACTCCCCGGCCCAAGAAACATTTTCTAAACATCAAAAAAATCATGTTTTCCAAAATATATGTACTGAAAATCTAATACCCACTGTTACTTTCCTACGTTGAGAGAGGAAAGCAACCACAATGACAAAATAACAAAAATCTCAGGGAAATGAAAATAGTGACCCAGGAAATATATTACAGCTAACCACAGCGCAATTTAATTTTTTGACTCTGTTTAACTTGGCTCTACAAGTCTTATTAAAGCAGTTTGAATGAATAAAAGAAATAAAGCCCAAATGTGGCCTAACCAATCGTTATTTCTTGTTGGTTTTATGTACATCACTTAGTGATAGATAGTCAGCATGTGTTCTCTCTCTCTCTGTGCATCCATCAAATTTTGGAAGTATTAGAAGCTTTGTGGAAGACTGCTTGCCTAGAGAGAGAGCAAGGCTCTCATTAGCACATGGTGGTGTTCCACAGGGCAGCCAGTGTTTGATTATCCATATGAACTGTTTAGGACATTAGCTGTCACCTGTTTAAAAACTTGTGTGATGCTGTTTTGCTCTGAACTTTCTTTCCTGCTGTCAAATTTAGTTAAAATGTGCCTCTGGGATCAAATGTTGCAAGGGGACAGCACAGCTGGAACAATTCAGTAAGTCTTCTGCCTGTAGGAATCCTAGTTGAAAACTAAATTAATTCTTAATACATACTATTTAGTACTCACTTTATATATATCCCTAAACCTGAGGATAAAGACAATATTTATTAATAATAACCTAAGGTTTTAGAGCCAGTGTGTACTTTTATAATTCATTTTATCTCTTCTGAAATAGTAGCTGCTATAAATTGATTTATTCTCCATGATGTCTGAAGTACCTGTCAGGGGCTGTGTCTATTTTTTTTTTATTTTAATACTGATATGAATTCAGGTTTTCAGTTAGATTTTCATGATACTAACTACAGAAACTTTGGAAAAAATCATATATCTTTTGCTATTAAAGTTAAACTGTTTCCTGACCTACATATTCCAAGTAGAGAATCACACCTGTTCAAATGAATTTTTACACATAACCCATTACAAGTATAATAGTGAAAATAAGTATTTACTGATCATGTTCCATACACCCATTTTGCAGAAAGAGTGAAAACTTACAATCCGAAACACTAGATTTCTTTAGTATTTATATTCTTTATAACTGTTACAAATAAAACCATGAATTTTAGTAGATTATCAATGTACTTCTCCCACATAGGACAACAAATATTTATTAGCTAAATTTTAACATAAAATGCGATTCTATTCCATTAATTGTACAGCATTTCATTACTCATTTAAAATGATTGTTAAAGCCGAGCAAGGATCCATTAAAATCTGGAAAGAAAAAAACATTATTTTCATAAAGTATATCAGTAAATTACTGGTATTTTACCAATAGAAAAGATGGAAAAATAGTAAGTAGATGTGTCCATTTAGAAAACTAAATTGCATCTCAGCAGAAGTTTCCTTCCAGTAAGAGTGAGATAAACAACATATGAACAGGTGAGCAAAGTGAAAGCTTCTTTAGAAAAAGAATTCACACATTAGAACTCAAGAAGTCTCCACTGATGAAAAAAATATGGTACTCAGCCTGATGGACACAAGCTCTGAAGTAAAATACTATGCCAAAATGTCTAATATTTTTCAATATGCTTTAAAAATATGTATTGCTTCTTTATGTTCTCAATTTAGAGTACTTATTGTAATAAAATATTAGTGAAAAGATTTGGAAATTTGGTTTGAAAAACAAATCCATAGCATATGATTCATTATATATCTTGTTTGCTTGTGAGATTTGAGGACTTAGATAAAGTGCTTTTTTTTTTTTTTTTTAAGGAGTTAGGGGCCTAGTCCAATTAGTCATAACAGCAAGACAAAGAAGATTTTAACAAGTGTATCTGAACATACATATGTATACTGGCTATTTCAGAATTTAAGCAACTGACTAGAATGTAAAACAATGAGCTTTAAAGTAAGATCCAGGTAAGTTTTAGATTCACTGATGATGGCTGAGTGTTCTATTATTAATAGTATTTAACACAACGTTTCCTCTAGTACAATTGATCTTGGGAGACATTTAGGATATGTAACTCATGTGAATACTTATTAGAATTGGAAAGAGGCAAATAATGCAGGGCCAGCCAACTGAAAATGTTATTTTCTTGAGTGTCTTGCTGCATGTTGACATTTCTGGGCTGGTGCCTGGATATTTTTTTCTTCTGTGCAGAATAATCACTTTTCCCTGTGTTTGGCCTCCAGCATAGTTTAGAAATATTCACTTGTCTTATATACTCACTGGACTTCCTTCATCATGAGAATAATATTTCAAGTTTCTTGATACAGAACACATATATTTTATGAACTTGTAGAGAAACTCGGTCCTCTTGGTCTCCAGATTCTACAGTAGTGAAAAAAAGTCTCCGGGAAAGATTCTAACTCCATGCTTTGTGAGGAGGGATATCAGGTACCACTTGCTGCTAAATGAATAGAAACACAGTGTGTTCCAGGAAAGTGACCAGAAAGGACAGAGAGATCACTGCAAAGGCCTATTTTCCTTCTCTTTTTAATTCTCCAGAACATATTTGCTGCAACTTTTGCAAGCTTTTATGCAAATATTCAAAGGCCTTTATGTTTAAAGTAATGAAACAGGGACAATTAATGTCAGATTCTACCATTAGGAACGTGACCTTGACTATAGAGATGAAATTAGCAGGACAAGATCTGAGAATGGCAGTACATTCTCAAGTGATCACATCTCACTCAGTGTAACATACGGGCCACACAGTGTCCTCTCAGACACTGTGCAGATGAAATAATACTCAAGGTCCTGCCACTTTGCAACCTCTGATTTACATCATGTGAGATGATAGAAATGTCAAAGCCCTCTGACCTCCAAACAGTCCGTGCCCTGAAATTTTATCATCACCTTAACAACTTTTCCCTCTCTCAGAATTCACCATTTTTCATACAAATATTCTCTACCTGGATAACAGTTTAAGCTCAGAACAAGAAAAAGAGAATGAATTTATTGAGTTGTGTTGTTCCCTGATGATAGACACAGAGAAGCAGCCAGTAATATTTTCAATAACCATGCATGTTTGAAGGAATCTTCTGTTTATTATTAAAGTCTTTCTTTTTTCCCCAAAGAATGAGATACCTTAAAACAAAAGATCAGATATACTAAAATCGTTAAACTTAGCTTGAAGACTTTATAGCAATATTCTTTCTCTAAGAAACAACATAAAATGGACAGTATATTCAATAGCAGCTTTACAAAAAGAGCAGAGACATTCTTCATAGGGCCATTGCTTATCCTGACCTTTGATAAGAAGCCAAGGGCATGATGCCAGATATCTGCTCTGTGAAGGCTTCTCTGAGGAGTCTAAAGTTATATAGTCCTGTATGTATCATTATGATGATCTGATTGATACAGGGATACAACTTAGAGTCTGGAGAGATGAATGGGTCACACACCCAGAGGCTATGATTCCTTTGGAATTTCAGTTGGTTTAGTTTTCAGGCATATGAAAACAAGACTTGTAATTTGCCGTAAATGTTTTAGCTGTGTTGCACAGTACACTGTCAGAAACCCACATAGTTATAACAATAGCAAAATCAACATTGATGATAAAAAGTAACAGTAAGAGTGCTTGTAATTAATGTTCCAGGCTCTGTGCTAAATATTTTGCATGATTTATTAGAGGATCCTAATATGAAAAGGTACTTCTCAAATCACGTCCATTTTCAGAAAAAGAGAGAGAGAGAGAGAGAGAGAGAGAGAGAGAGAAGAAATTAAAGCTTTGAAGGCTAAACAAACTGCATGTGTTCGCATGGACAAGCAGTGAAATGTTGAGACTGCTTAGAGATTCCTGCTTGGAGACTTCAGAGGAACTAATCTATGCTGTGTTATGTCAAATTAAGATGGCGAAATTGTCTCTGTTAACAAATGCAGTAATTCAGTTTTATGCTTGTATGGCTGATGACTCACGTCTTCATGCAAGTAACAGAGAAACAGAGAGACAACTATCAACACTCAGCTTGAATCCATCCTTAATGGGTACACCATATAATTGAATCCTTAGAGTCCTTTACCAAAAGTTATGGTAGATGCTGCTTTCGCTCATTCTTGAGACCAGTTCAATTTGACAAGTGAAGTCACGTAGTGTAGGAACTTGCTCATTAACCATTGTACTTTATCGATAATACTGTTGAGTAACTACAAAAGTAATATTCCCTACTTTCTTGTGGTTATTGAAAATACTTTTCTTGCAATAGGAAAACCTGAGAGATGATTTATTTTATTTAATATGATGTGTGTGTGTGTGTGTGTGTGTGTGTGTAAGTAATCTAAAAATTAAGGTAATGCATTATGAAAGGTATGGGTGTAAGTTGGCTGGTTAGAACATGCCTCTGATTTATGTGGGTAGACGCCTACCTGTTCTATTTCTATAGGCAGTATTGGAATAAGGGTCAGGAAGATAATGAATTTAACAACTGCTCAGTACAGATGATTAGATTAATCATTGTTGGAGCACACTGGGTATCTAGGTTCTAGAGTAGTTGGGTAGTTTCATCTTAACTCTTCTGAGTTTGCAATTTATTTTTTTTTCACAGTGATCCCTGTCATCAAGTAATCCACCACAGACAATCATTTGTCTCATTTTACTAGGAATATTCTGAAAAAATAGTCATTTTTTATTAACAGATTTAAAAAAAACCTAAATAATTAAATTCAGTTCTAATATTGTTTCAACCATATGAACCTTAAAGTTAAAAAAATTATCTATTTTTCAGATAATTAAAATACCTTTTTCTTTTGAATGTTTCATTTTCTCAAATTGTATGAATTTATGCATAATAAATGATATTAAATTGACTTGTTTCTTATGACTTGACAGAACAATAAAGAAATCATGTGGCCTTATAAACTGTAGGTTGTTTCTGCTATACCACAAAATACTCTCTTAACAAAAAACAAAGAAGGATGTATGAGAGTTTGACATTCCAAACAATTCAATAAAACTTCAGTCTTTAAACTTCTAATGAAAACAAAATTACTTTTTATTTTGTTATTATAAGAGCTGCTTTCTCTTGATTAGAATAAAAATTATTAAGAAAGGAGCTCTTGAGGGAGTTATACTCAGGTACACAAGACAGATTCAATAATCAAGAAATAAAAATGAAAATGATGATTGTATGTATTACTCACTCTTTCACTGTTGTTAAATGCAATTGTTTTTGATATTTGCTGAGAAAACGTTTACAGAGACTTTTGAATTTTTGTGTCATATCACTTTATTTTAAGGGAAAGCATTAAAGAATAAGACAAATCACACAATGTTTAGGTAATAAAGCAGAGAAAACTGGTGAGAAATATGTTTCCCTATGCATACATGCAAACTGGTATATAATTTTTAAGTGTTTTGTTGTCATATAATTAGAATTTCATGTTGAGAGATGAGGTATCTGCCATACATATTGTCAAATCAAAAAAAAAAAAAAAAAGGTTAATGCTGGGCCGGGGATATAGCTCAGTGGTTCCGGTGCCTGTCTTGCAAGCTCAACGGCCAGAGTTCGATACCCCGGTAACCACGTACAATACTGGGCAGGAAGACTCATGCCCAGCAGCAATCAGTACCACATACCACAGTGCTGGGCATGGTGGCTCACGCCTGTAATCCCGGCACTAATGAGGCAGAGGCAGGAGGATTGCTGTGATGTGAGTTTGAGGCTGAGCTCAGGGCCATCCTGAACTACAAAATGAGACCCTATCTCCAAAAACAAAGGTTAAGGCCTCTTTTGGAAACTCAGGTAAAAGAAAACATTCCCATGTGAATAGAAGATGGAATAATAATCTTGGCAACAGGATGAGAAAGAATACTAACTCACCTATGTGTATACATAACTGTATTGATTCATTGGAGAAATTAGTCTACACATTTATGGTTTGTGCAACTGGATGTCAATTAAAATGAAAATACACATGTGTGTAAGGTACAGGTGTGAAAGTACTATCCCCTCTGCTGCACAGAATATCTTTGTAAAGTTAGACAAAAGTGCTTCTTCTGTACAGTTTATTTACAAAAAATAGCAAGGACTAAGTTCCAGTTATTCAGAAAAGACTGCAGAGCAGTTTACCAACAATACATAGATGACTGTGGAAAATATATTAAAACATTGCACTTGGCTTTCAAAATTTTAATCATGCTGTAAAGTTTAATAAAAATTACCCCATGTTGAAATGTCTTAGAACTAGTGTAGCAAAAAATGTTTTAATTTTTCAGAGTCAATTTAATATGCAAATTTTGACCTATGTAATTTGCTGTTATTCAATATTTGCTTAAGGAAATTTGTATACAACTCAATTTCCTTTATGATATTCACATGATAAATGATCTGTTTTTTGATTAGTGACCATGGAGAAATGATCCTTTTGTGTATCAATCACAAATCAGTTCTTTATAAATATCCATACTGATTAAAATATGCATTACTAAGGGATTAAAACACAGCACAGCAGAAGATTAACTAAATTGATTTTTAATTGAGATTTAAGAGTTCAAGTTAGGTATTTGATGGATGTCTATGGAAATTTGTGTTTTAAATTTCAGAAGTATGTGCTAGTATAGTGCAAAAATATACTGAAGGAACTGCCATTTGTCAAAGGACACATTTACCTGAGATATTATGACAGAAGAAAATCTAGTCTCTATTCCAGTGAAACATGATAATTTGGTCTGCATTTCTTGAGATGTTGGGTACAAGGCTCTGAATATTGCATTCATAATGATTGGCAAGTGGACAGTTATGGCTGGATTCTTTTAGAAAGGCTTATTTCTGATTATAGTATTTACATTTCAAAAACAAAGGGGTGAGCTTATGTGTGTATTTGTTAGATTTATTTTGTTTAAATGCATTCTAAGTAATGGATTTCAATGATCACATTATTTTACCTTGAATGCATGAAAGGTTCAGAGATTGGACTGAGAATTCCCAGGGGAAGATGGATATATTAAGTGAAATAAATTGGAAATAAACTTCCCAGTATTATGATGGTGATGAAATTGTACAGCTAAAGTTTACATATTCCGCTTTTTAAGATATTTATCTCATTATATATTTTATAATTATATGTAATAAAATATAGATTAAATGAATATGATCATAGCTTGTGGTTTTAGTGGGTGAATTCACTATTAATAATTTCTGTTTATAATTTAGTTGTGTGATTCTTGAGTATTACCTACTCTCTGAAACTGTATTTACTATTTGAAAATTGGCAAGCTATTGCTTGTATTAATTTTCTGTTATTGGCTGTTTATACATATAAAATACATCACTGCATTTTTAGTTAGATAATACACGTAGAACATTTACTTTTTCATAAACAATAAGAAATAGAATGCATATTTTTGCTTTTGGAAAAAAATATATTTTAATTTTGAATTCAAAAAATGACCAAGCTTCTGAGATCAGACGAGATCGGGCGCGTTCAGGATGGTATGGATAAGTGAAATAAATAGGGCACAGATAGGCACATATCGCATCTTTTCTCTGGTATGAGAAAATGAAGATGTAAATGAGTCCTAGCATTGTATGTTATATATTGTGAAATAGAAAATGCTCAATGTAAAATAAGGTGAAAAGGGACAATGTTGAGATTGTAACAAAAAAGTAAGGAAACAAATTTTATGTATATGGGGGGGTGGTAGGGTGGGTAGGGCTATGGGAAGAAATGAGAATTAAGTTGTGTCTTATACTGGTACAAATTCCCATTATGGAGTGCAATCATGATGTGTATATGTAATGTACCAATAAAGATTTTTAAAAAATGACCAAGCTACTGATATTAAAAAGGTAAAGTAGAGACAAAAATTACAATAATTTGCTTAAATATTCATAATATATCTTATCAGAATTAAAATGATATAACTTCCTAATGAAAAACTCTTTTATAATTCATTTTATATTAGTGACTTATTTACTACCTCCTAACTTGGGAAAAACATTTACAGAACAGAGGATATGGTTATTTTGAAACAAGTAAGTAATAGGCATAGAATGTTTTGTAAATTGTCAATTGCTGTGGTAACATTACTTTTCAATAGCTATAATAATTTTATTAATTCAAAATCACTACTAAATTTATTCAGAAATAATTATTTGTTACTTAACTTGGAAAAGGTACTGTTTTACTATCTCAATAGAGAATCATAACTAAAATGCATGCCCTTCAAGGACTTACAGTATAATTAAGAAGAAATTGCATATAAAAAGAAAGTTCCTGATAATAAAAATTTATATATGAGAATTACTAAGGGAATAGAAGTAGCAATAAATTTTTTAAAAATTCAGAGTTGGAGGTCATGATGAAATTAAGATATTGATGTCCCCATGCAAATAAATCCTAATGTCTTAAAAACATAAGAGTATGGCCACACAAGAGAGTTCACATTGCCATTATTGATTTTTCCAGATTCATGTTCTCTCTTTTTTTGTTTAATGGAAAATCCATGCCCTCTGGTGGACAGGACTATTAGTTTATAAATTTCAAAGGTGACCTTTTTTTTTTTTTTTTTTTTTTTTTTTTTTTTTTTTTTTTTTTTTTTTTTTGCTAAGGTCAATAATCATGTGTTAACAGTGGAGTCAGTAATGTCAGTACCAGAAAATTTTTAGTACTTCAAAGGCCACTGTCTTCACATTTTGAAATGGCTTACTGTTTTACACAGTAACATAGGCATATTTCTAGATTGTAGAATTTTCTAAGAGACTAAATTTTCTGGGAGATTAAGACTGAAATTTCTTTGAACAACAACAAGACTGCTTAATATTTTGCCATTATATGAAAATGTAAAGTAATAAATATAAAACAAACTCTTCCATTTGATTATTTTACTGTCAATAATTACAACTCTCTGAACTTAAGATGTGTAAAATCCATATTTCTGAGAACAGTAAACCCAAAACAAATCTTATTTATGTTACCTTCCTACGACAAAGTATTCAAGAACATGTAGCATAGAGTTACAAGTAAGAATGTTTCTTAACACTATTTCTATACAAATGAAATTCACTTATCTTATTTTGAATGTATAAGACCCTAAGTTTAATATTTGGAATTTATTACAATTGACTAACCAGGTCTCAATGTTCAAGGATTAGGTTAAAAATTAGTACTTATTAAGAAGTATTCATTCATATTGTGAATTTTCCTTTGTCATTCTTCTTGCTAAGAGATTACGTTATCCAAACTAATTCAAGAAACATTTCATACACTAGTCATGTTATAGAGAAAGCCTGAATATAAATGTTATAAGGCAAAAATAATAAAGAATTAGCATCCCACATTAAACTTTCTAGTCCTAGGTATATGCTTTTGAAAAGGAAAAAAAGGAAAATTCGTTGGATTTGATACCAAGTAGCATGTTCTTTTTTCATAAAAGATATGCTAGATAAGATATATCATATGACCTGCAGTTTACAGAGAGAAAACATTTACATTGGTTTCTTATTCAAATTTTAGAGATTTTTCACAAGCAATTTATGTAGGTACAAGCTTCTTAAAATGTCCTTTGGGCACATCTGTCTTCCCAATTTCATCAATTCAGCTGAATATAATACCCGTGTCCCCAGGTAAAAGTCATGATGCAATTCTATCAGACAGTTGCTGTACTTGGCGCAGTGTGGGTGTGAGAGCTAATTTTGTCCTTAGATTCAGAAGCTTCATTAACAGTCTTAACACATTCACTGCAGCTTTCTAAACCTCTCAGGCTTTAACACTTACATTCCTGCAGAACTGAGGCGGAAGGAAAATAAAATGTTATCCTTGTTTTGAAAACACATTTCATTGATTGGCAACAAATGCAGCTTTTTGTGCCCTTCCAGTTTTGAGTTCCAACAGTGTGATGCTATGGAAGTGATTCTACTACGCACAATTGAAAATAAGAAAAAAGTACTTCTATGCATACACAAACACTCAATTTCGTCCAAAAATCAATGCAGAAGAGACAATGCTTGGACCTAATTACCATTTTACTAGTAACAAAGAGCTATGTGGTCTATTTAACTGCATTTTCAAAATCTCTCAAATTCTTAACATTTCTCTGATTTTAGTGATTCATCCTACAAAATTTGGTCTGGATTTTAAATGAAAACATTTAATATATCTAACTTTTTAGTAACAATTTCTGTATTAAATTATGACAATCAGTATATTCAGTTGTTGTATCATGCAAATTGTTTCCTTAGTAATGGCCACAAATTTGATCAGATTCCCTCAAAAATTTGTGCGAAAGGGTGTGGAGAAAAGCACTGCTATATTTGTATGCCAGTCTTCATCCAGCTATGTATAGTTCATCATAATTATACTTCTTAGAATATCCAGTTAAAACAGTCTAACTTTAGGTTACATATGTAAAAAGCACTATTGACAATTAATGAGATATTGTATGAATTAAAGTTTACTAATTTATCAACATTTTAACAATTAGTAGTTAAAATGGAGAGAAAATATGTGATGATTTTCAACTTCTTAAAGATTGCTTATTTTATTGTAATATAATGTCTAAAAGGTACATTTCCGTGGCCGGGGATATAGCTCAGTGGTTCCGGCGCCTGTCTTGCAAGTGCAAGGACCCGGGTTCGATCCCCGGTAACCACATAACAATGCTGGGTGTGGAGACTCACCCCAGCAGCAACCAGTACCACACACCATAGTGCCGGGCGTGGTGGCTCACGCCTGTCATCCCAGCACTCGGGAGGCAGAGGCAGGAGGATTGCTGTGATGTGAGTTTGAGGCTGAGCTCAGGGCCAGCCTGAACCACAAAGCGAGACCCTGTCTCAAAAAATAAATAAATAAATAAATAAATAAATAAATAAAAGGTTCATTTCCTTACATGACAAATTAAAACTTCTAGTCATACAAAGTCATGAATTTTGAGCTCACTCAAGGCCTCAAAGCCATAAAATATGATTTTTTTTTGTTTCTGTGGGTTATTGATCTGCATATCTGGGAAATATCTATAAATCTCTCTCTCTCTCTCTCTCTCTCTCTCTCTATATATATATATATATATATATATGCAAATATTTTAAAAACTGAGTAAAATGATTTTAGGTATAACTGTGGTCAAATTATGAAAAGAGAAAACATGTTGGTCATACTTAAAAATTATATGAAGACACATGAATGACTAAGCCCATAAATCCATTGGAACATGCAAGCAAATACTTCCATTCATTTTGTGGAACATACTTTCTCAAAAAGAAATGTAGTAGTTTGCATGACAGTAATAACATATTAGAACACACTGTGCTATTGGGTATCATCACACCTAATTTTCTACTAAAATATTTTAAGAAACCACATAAATAGAAATGAAGAAAGATTTCACTTTAGAAAAGATATCAGTGTTGGAATTCTGATATGAATCTTTTTTTTAATAGCCTAACCAAGGGTCTTACTCAAACTGAGTGATTTGGGGGGAAGGTTCTTCTCAATAATGTGCAGAGAAAGTGTACATGTTCATAGAAATTCAATTATCTCAGCTGTATAGATATACTGGAAAATCTGTGACTTGCTTTTCTACAGTTTTCTACAGACCCTGAGTATTCTATCAAACTTCTTAAACTTCTACACAACAGAATTACTTTTAAATTAAAGAAGCCTAAATTGCAAATAATACAAATTACATACACATGCAGGTGCATTCTTCTAGTCAGCTGTATAATTAGGAATTATTGAGGCCTTATTATTTTTGCATTATTTATTTCACAAGCATTTTGGGTGGCTGCTAGCAAACATACAAGAAGGCAAATTATAGGAGATCTTAAAAATTTAAAGGTGAATTTGTAGAAGAAAATATTTTACTTGACACAGTTCTATTTATAATCTTGTCTTCTCTCCCCCTATCCCTCCTTTTCCACACTACTAAACACTAGGAAAAGCCAACAGTATTTCTTATTAGTAGCTGTATGTCTTGACCCAGCCTACACTCTATGTAATTATAGACTGAGCAGCAGAGATGAAGGAAGAAGTACAGATAGATTCCTTTTCAGTTTGCAAGGATGGCAGGGACTATTTGCATTGACCGTCAGTGGGAGGATGGCGGAGTTGTGTCAGGCACCCTGAAATCAGGCATTTTGCAGTGTAATCTGTATTATGCATTATTTTACCCACTCGTTTTTCTGGTGGGGAACTTTTATCTCATAGATCTTATTGCAGACTTTTACAATTTTATTAATCAAATAAGAAAAATTGATTTTTTTTATGATTTTTCTTGTCGTATTTACTTCAAGCCTATGGCAACTTGGTTTCTTCACTATTCCTGTCTAGCAAATTGATTGTCATTCCCTCATTTTTCTCAGTGGGATCTTCTTCAAATAACTGGTTTAAATCATAATGTGTAACTAATTTTCTATATAATGTTCAAGACACCTAACTCAAAATGCCCAAAACATAGCATGTCTCCTTTTACTTTCACCTCCAAATCCCACAGCAAACAGGACTAGCCTATTTTCTTCAAGAGGAATTCTGTGAACATGAGAATGTATTTCTGCACATACGCACCTTTTTACAGTACAGAAATAAAAATACCACAGTGACTCCTACCTGACATAGATTTGGATTCATTACTTGAGTGTTTCATATCACATGAGATCTTGACCTTTGTTTTCTTTTCTTTCTTTCTTTCTTTCTTTCTTTCTTTCTTTCTTTCTTTCTCTCTCTCTCTTTTTTTTTTTTTTTTTTTTTTTTTTTTTTAGATAGGGTCTCACTTTGTAAGTCAGGCTGGCCCTGAACTCAGTCTCGAACTCACAACAAACCTTCTGTCTCTGCCTCCCAAGTGCTGGGATTAAAGGTGTTTGTCACCATCCTTGGTATTGTTGTATGTGGTTACTGGGGATAAAACTCAGGACCTAGACTTGGTAAGCATGCGCTGGAACCACTGGGCTAAATCTCCAACCCAAACTTTGGTTTCAGACATTTGAATAAATTTTAGCTCCTCAGAATTAAAGTGGAATTTTTTTTCCCAGAAACGAACTTGGTATCCAAAGGAAGTCTGCATAGTTCAGGATGCTCATTTTGCTATCTCTAAAAATATTTCTCTGATAGGGTATAACTCACATTTCACATGTCTACAATCTATCAGTAAAAAACAATAGCTGTTATATGATCTCTATGATTGTAAACATTTTACATATAAGAACTCTTGAGATTATGTGTAGATAATATAGGTTTATTTTTAAGAGAAAATTTCAAAAGAAAATCATTAGAAGGAAAAAAAACAGAATAAAACATAAAATTCTTGTGAATTCAGTATTCATTAAGCTGATAAATATATTTTTATATATTTTCTGCTCATCTCTGTCACCTTTGTTTTTGAGGGTCTCTGGCCTGGAGGTCATTGTTCAAGAATGAGGAGAACAGAAGCTCAGTGTGTAGCTCCAATAATGGAAAGTCACTGGAAAAGAAATCACAGGGCTTGGGAGCTTTGAGGTTCAGTCTCTTCATTTAAACTGAGATAAAATAGCTGTTGCTTTCCCGGAGAAGCAAATGAGATCAATATAGGTAAGAGATGTTTGTAATTAATAATAAGAAATAACTGTTAAATCCTTTTTAAATTTATCAACATAGTTCATATTTCTGAAACACTTCGTTATATTGTGTTTGGGTGGGGAAAAGTGTATTGATAGGTGAATCAGTGTGTCTTAAAAAATTTACATAAGAAGCAAAACACTTATTCCTTAAAAGTCTACTTTAGTCTTTGGAGTCTTCAATGGAAATAAAAAGTGAAACAGCAACGTTGTGCTGTGCACCATTTCAAAATAATTTTAAACTCCAAATGGTATTGCTCTTATATGTTTCTGGAACAATTACAATATCCCTGGGAGAGAAAAAGCAGTGAGTGTCATGTTTTGGGTTCGAGTGGCCTCCATTATGCAGCCATCAGCTCCAAAGTGGCCTGGACTGTGGGCACCCTGGACATTGCAACTCCCTGACTGCCTTTCATGCAAGGTGAACACAATGAAACCCATACCAATGAGGCCGCCAAATATTGACATGTACTGATCTATAACATTGGGCTTACATCAGCACTCTTAAGAGTATCCCTAAAATATGAGTTGTGAAAATCTGCATACTCACCTCTCAGAAAAGAAATCAACTGAAGAATTTCCTTCTATTTTGGAATTGGACTTGTGCAAGTAATTGGCATGGCCTGATGATGAGGTTGCAAAAAGCCATAAATATGTGAAGTTATAATTAAAGTATGTTTATTTTGGTTATATGCATCTTCCTTCCTTAATTCATACATGTTTTAACTCTTCTTTAAGAATCTGAGTCTATAAAATGGCTTTCAAATTACCAAGCAATAGTTTTCTGTAAATTAATGTGACCTTTGTATGTCATTAATAAGTACTTTGAGTTCTTTGGGGACACAATAAGTGAAGAGATATAAACATAGATTTCCAATGAGTAAATGAAAATGTAATAGTGACTTAAAGAAACATACTTGCATGACACACTGTTCGGATTTTGGTTTTGAGTTACTTTGTCTTAATGTTGGTCTTTGATGGTGAATTTAGTCAATGACTCCATGATATCCTTCATGAGTTTTGTTTCAAAATGAGTTAGGTCAAGGAATTAATTTTAGTATCCAAATATGTTCTCATTTACTCACTTTTTTCTATTATCTTGGCACCTTTTCACTTCCTTAATTGTGTAGTTTATTATCAGATTATTTATTTGTTTCACTTATTCAGCTAAGGCTTAGATTGGAAAATTAAAATGGATTCTTTTCACTAAGGAACTTTTGAATTTTTTTTTTTCAAATGCTTTTCCCAATGACTTCCTATTTATACCAACAGGCTGCTCAGAAACTATCTTCGCTTGAAATGGTAGAAACATAAACAAATTTGCATTTAGTATGCATAGATACATTTTTTAATGTAGGGATGGCATATGGAAATACCATTAGCTGCATTAGTGTAAATGCAAACAATAAAGTCTCCTTGATTTCAATGGAGAAATGTTTCCCTATGGACTGGGACAGTCAAATTAGTCTCACTCTGCTGTAAGAAACATTTCTATTTCTATCTTTTGTTCTTTTGACAAGAACTCAGAGATCTCTGTGTGTTAAGGCAACATCCACTAATCCACTGCCTTGAGGGAATCAGCAGCATCACCTAGTGTGAGAAACACGCATTATCACCTTTCAAAAGAAGCTCTTCCTAGGCTCTCAGCTCACTATGACAGTAGATATAACCACAATAGACAGATGTGGAAATCCATTTTGGTTACCTCGTAAGACCAAATCATATGGTAGTATCATATAATAGAACATGAAATTTAAATGTAGTTGCCCAGCAGGAAAAGCTCTCTTTCCCTTTCGTGCATCTGCTGATTGCTTCTTTTTTAATCTGCTTTCCAAATCAACCAATAAATATTCACCATATGCTTTCCATGGTCAAGAGTTTTGTTAGACTTTTAGGTGCAGAGAAAGGACATCAGGAATAGGTCATTGCCCTTAAAACCTGTGCTAGATTTTTTTTTTAAATTCAAGTTAGGTATAGTCAAAAAATCTCATAGGTAGTGACCTATTTTTCTGTGGGTTGTTAAAAATTGATGCAAAAAACAGCAATCCTACAAAGATCCAAGGATTCAAGATGGAGGGGGCAGAGTTAAGAGGTTCATAAAAATAATTCCAGGAAAGAAAAGTATCTAATACATAATTAACATATTTTCCTAAACATCAACATTTGGCTGAGACCTCTATATCCTCTTTAATTCTTGGTGGCTCCTCTGTTTTATTACCAGCATGCCGCATGGGATATCACCCGTGATTTTAGACAGTTATGTTAGATAGAAAGATATCCGCAGTCAGAAAGAGATTGGGCCATTGAGGGAGTTAGAACGCATTGTGGCTGGAAGAGAACCTAAAGAGAATTAGGACTCAAGGTGGAGATGCAGCAGGCAAGTCTGCGAGCTCCCCTGGAGATGAATAGCTGTTGTCATACAGAATACACTGTGAACTTATAAATCATGCTAACTTTCTGAAAATCTTTCTAAGTATTTTTTCTAAATAAACAGATATATACTAATATAACTAATGTGTATATTTTCATTGATGTAATGCATCTAGGAATCGGAAGAGGTAAAGGATTTGCTTAAGTTTGAGAAATGAGTTGTATGTATATTTCCAAATGTATATATCACCTATATATAATTATATGAATATATAATTAGCACCACCAGGTCCAGGAAGATTAGGTAAATATCAGACACATCGATGAGTAACCAACACATGTGAACCTTTCCTGTTCCAAGAATGCCTTTTTTTCCCCATGTACCCTTGCTCTGTGACTTTTTTCATGGATCAATATTAGCTTAATAGTTGTAAGGAAACAAATTTTATATATATGGGGGGGTGGTAGGGTGGGTGGGGCTATGGGAAAAAATGAGAATTAAGTTGTGTCTTATACTGGTACAAATCCCCATTATGGAGTGCAATCATGATGTGTATATTTAATGTACCAATAAAGATAATTAAAAAAAATAGTTATACATAAAATTGGATTGAGTCATGGCAGCATGGCCCATATTGTACGCATGTTATGACTTTGATGATGAAGGACCTCATTGACAGCTGTCTTGGGAACTCTCTTGGAAACCCAGCACTATTATTTTTTTTTAAGTTGAAATCTTTATTGGTACATTACATATACACATCATGATTGCACTCCACAATGGGGATTTGTGCCAATATAAGACATAAATTAATTCTCATTTCTTTCCATAGCCCTACCCACCCTACCACCCCCTATATACATAAAATTTGATGCAATTTCCTTTCTTTTTTATTATAATCTCATAATTTTTCCCCTTCACCTTATTTCACTTTGAGTGTTTTCTATTTCACAATATATAACATATAATTCTGGAACTCATTTACATATTTATTTTCTCATACCAGAAAAAAGGTGCGGTATTTACCTATCTGTGACCTATTTATTTCACTTATGAGGATATCCTCAAGGTATGTCCATTTAAGTAGAAATGATTCAAACTTATCATTTTTTTGGCAGAGTAATACTCCATTCTGTAGAAGAACCACAGCTTTTTTATCCGGTCTCCAGTTGATGGACATTTGGGTTGTTTCCAAGATTTAGCAATCACAAACTGAGCTGCTATAAACATGGGTGCACATATGTCACTGTGATGAGTCCTTTAATTCTTGTGTGTATATACCTAGCAGAGCGATGGCCGGGTCAGCAGCTATTCTTTTTCTCCTTATTTCCCATAAAATTCTCCTCACTTCCTCCTTGGGTTGATTACTTTATTCCCCCATGATAAGAGACAGGAAGTCAATACATCTGACACCTAACAGGTTGGGAGTTAATTTTCCCATATCATAACCAAGAAATCACCCAGAGAAATCTGAGCATACACATGGACACCAGTAAGTCCTAATATTTTCCTTGTATGTCTAACACTAGGTATTACGCTATGCTTACTAGATATGTAGAGATAAAGCCAAAATGACACTAGCAATTGTCTTTGCTAGACAATTAAACATAAAACCAGTGCACCTGAGGCCAGAGTTCATTCCACTCCTTAAATGTTATAATTCCAACTTCTGTTATATACACATTTGGAAATATACATGCGACTCATTTCTCCAACTTAAGCAAATCCTTTACCTTTTCTGATTCCTAGCTGCATTACATCAATAAAAATGTGCACATTAGTTATATTAGTATACATTTGTTTATTTAGAAAAAATGCTTAGAAAGATTTTCAGAAAGTTAGCATGATTTATAAGTTACAGAGATTTATAAGATAACATTCCTACTCTAAAATGCCATATTACCTTATGGAACTGATAAAGTACATGCAAAAACTACAGCAGATCCATCAGAATTTAATAGTACCTCTGAAAAATAATTTAAAAATAGAATTAGAAGTATAGGAATTTATTTATTTTTAAGGTAGAGGAATAGAAATAGGAAATATTGTCTATATGTGGTGGATTTTGAAAGACGAGTTACATCTTATATTTAAAAATTCAGCATGTAAACCTACCTGTGGTTAGAATAAGTGCAGAATACATTGTGAAGTAGAAAGTTCTGATATTTATTAAAGGAAATAGAATTAAACTGGAAACAGAGTTTAGGAGAATAAATTTGAAATTTTAGGAATAAGGAACCATAGGAATTTTATATTAGGAAGCAATACATTAAGGATCTTTGTAGAACATGTTAGAATTTCTGTGTACAAGAGAATGTATAGAATGGGACAGCTGCAGCTTGAGACTTGGCACAAATATCTGACTAGAAAAGAATTTGATGTACAAGTACGGAATCTTGATATATGGATTGCAAAAGTAACAATCTTTAAAATAGATAAACAAGAATGATTATTAAAGCTTTTGTATTAACATAATTAACAAAAGCAAAGGTCCTTATTCAAATTTTAAAAACTATTACAATTGCGATAGATATTATGAGCCACAATTGGAAGTATGCACTAATCCAAATAAAACCATTATTCTGAACACTATTACTTAGTTCTTACTTGATGAAATCAAACCATGGATTTACTCTGTCAATATTATCATTTAAATTGCTGGACCCATTTTTTATGGTATGTAGGAGATGCATATTTGATAGCATATTGCACATATTTTGTAATTTTCAAAAATATTTAAACATTTTGCCAAGTTTTGACTTTACAGTAAATAGAAATTTCAGTGCCATTTAGTAATTATAAAAAAAATTTGTATTGAGATTTAGAAATTTTGTACCAGGGATTGAACTCAGGCCCTTGTGCTTCCAGGGTAGTTGTAGATCACTTAAATCCCCAGCCCCTAGAAACTTATCTTAATTTTTTTTTTTTTTTCTTTTTGAGACAAGGTCTTACTTTGTAATTCAGGCTGGCCAGGAGCTCAGGCTCAAATTCACATCACAGCAATCTTCCTGCCTCTGCCTCCCAAGTGCTGGGATTACAGGCGCGAGCCACCATGCCTGGCACTGTGGTATGTGGTACTAATTGCTGCTGGGCCTGAGTCTCTACGCCCAGTATTGTATGTGGTTACTGGTGATCTAAACTGGGCCCTTGCACTTGCAAGACAGACACCCCGAACCACTGAGCTAAATCACTGGCCATAAATAGAAAATTCTTAAAAAGATTATTCATATACCAGGTTTACTACTTCATAGATATATAAGCTTATTTAATTTACTTTAAGTTTATAATTTCCTTCTTTTGAAACTGGGATATTTTTAATATCTCCGTTCCTAAGACTAGATAATTAATAACAGTAAAAATCTTTCAAGAGTTTAGGGATAACTGGTTGTTTAAAATACAAGGTTTCATATTACACATTTTTTCATCTTAACAAGCAACTTTATTCTGTAAATAATTCTTAAAATTTTAGGTAGTTATTTGTGAAAGAAATAAGCCATATATTACAGTGCTTTTCTTCCAACAGAAGTCTGCAGTAACACAACTGAAGGAAAAGTTAACGATTGACGAATCAATTTATAGCATGTCCAGTGTTAACTTTGATCATATGCACTAACGAAAGTTCATGTTTGGGGCTTGACTAGCTGTCCACATTAACAAATTAGCCACATAATTGACATTTCTTATCTGAACAGTGCATTTGTAAGCATAGAGACCAGTTCTAGACTCAAATGCCATGCAGTACTTAAAGTAGAAAGTGAATTTGAAGCAAAATGTGCAGTGCTTTTTCCTTTCATTAACCCATTGACATTCCTGTCACTAATCTTATTTGGAGAACAAATTCCATAGAGATTTGGCAGAATTAGAAAAAAATGCTGTCTATGTACTTTTTCCTTGTATAATTAGTAGCGTGGAGACAGCATGGTATAATTCGAATAGAAGTCAAGATACATTTAATGTCTTCCTAACTCAGTTACTATATGTGTAAGTATAAATCTATCACTTAAGTACATCTTATTTTTTATTAAGAAATGGAAAACTAACCCTTAATCAAAACAAAGTAATCATCAAGAAAAAAATGTATGGACTAGTACAGTTTTTGTAGCTCAGATTCTCAGCAAAATGCCTAACACACTGCAAAAAGTAATCAATATTTATAAAACTAAAAATGCTTCCATCTATAAACAAGTGCTTTCTGTATTTATCTCTAGAAGCATCGATGAGAAGTATTCTTAAAGAATGCAACCATGTTCAAGGGAAAAAGATCTATATTCAGGAAGACAATAATGGTCAAGGCTGTCAATTTAATCTATCTCTTGGAAATTAACCATGACAGAAAAATTTAAAAAATGATAAAATAGAACACTGGAGGAAATAAAACTAACTCTAATTAAGGTGTCTTCAAAGAAATACATAACCTAAGCTGCAATAATCAAATTTGCATTTGAATCTTATCTTTGAATTTTGCACATATGCATACAGATCAGGTACTGCCTAGCTGAATTTCTATTTTTCACTATGTTATTACTTGAAATATGCATGTAATTGAATGTATCACACATTCTGGAGATGTAACTTATAAACTTGCAAAAAATTGCACATTGTCTAATATTAAAATATTAATTAATTACCCAGCGTTACACATTTTAATAATTTTAAAAGTACTTACCTTTCTTCTACAAGTTTTATTTGTAAAATATGTCTATTATAACAACAATAGCGAGAGGATAATAAAGTTATGAGTCATAGAAGAAAATGTATATGGAAAAATTGTGTTTTAAAAGCTGACAAATAGGCTATAGATCAATCCACACTGAAGCCATTTATACTTCTTTCTGCAATTCAGATTACGTTTGTCATTAAGGTAACTGCTCTCTTTGTATGATTTCTAAATCTCACAGTTACTTTGTGAAGTGGATACTGAAATACATTTTGAAGGTGACAAAATAAAGTTTAGAAGTTCTGTGTTTTGTCAGAGTCCTTCCACTCTGCATTTGAACATATAAAAAATAACTTGAACACTTCATGAAATAATGTCCTAACACTAATAAAAGTAACATAGCTTTCATCTACCTAAGAATTAATAGCAATATCCAAAAGAATAATATCCACACAAATTTGTAATTATTTGAATTATGGTTGTGTTATTTATCTTTTGATTCCACAGGCCTGATGAATAAAAGTGAGTCATCTGTTTTTAGATATTAATTTTATGAAATGCATAAGTAGAAATCATGTGAATTATTAATTATTATTGCTACAGTTGACAAAAGGAATATTTTCATTTCTCCTAAAGATACAAAGTGAACTCCATCGTTTGAAATCCATAGATTAGATTTCTTGTATAAACTGTTACAAATTCTCAATGTCCAGTGGGATCATGATTTGTATATATAATGTACCAATAAAGATTCAATTTTTTTAAAAAAAGGAAAACAGCATTACTTTCAAAACAGTTAATTATTGGTTAAGAGGAGACTGAACCTATCAGAAGTTTGCAGTTTGGAACTTAACAAATGGTAAGATAGGAATCAGTTATGATGCCGCCAGTAGGTTTAATTCCGTTAGATTACACAGAACACTTTTTCTTGTTCAGATTTTGCAAAACACTTCCGGAAAGCAGGACTACTGTAGACTTGAAGTCATCTGTTACGTAAGTTTTGTATTTCAGCCACATCAAAGTTCTAAACTATGTAGAGTTAATAGTAAGGGCTGATCTTAAAGTTCATTTTATGAGGTGAAGTATTTGAGAACATGTCCTGATCTTTTGAGAGTGTTTTTTCAATGTAAATTTCCAAATCATCATGATGGTGTTATTATACAATAACTAAAATGGAAATCCTAAAATCACGAAACTTGTGCTTTTCTATCCCTGATTGTATATTAGCATAGATAAATACCTCATGTTTGTAGCCTAAAAAAAACATTGCTACTAAAGAGAAAAAAAATTAATTTTTACTCAGAGAAAAAAATTCAAGATATGACAAACTAGTAGCAATCAATTTCTTTAGATTCTTAAATCAAATATTAAGTTAGAAAATAAAGTGTTTTTTAGCTTCAAAGCAAGCTAAATGTTAGCAATATGTAGTGTAAGTTATTTAATAATGAATATATAAAATCTTCATATATGAGTGAATACACTGAAATAACTAGTGATAGTGAAGTTTTTAGACTTTTAGTACTATTTCTTCATGAAACGATAGAATTAAAGTTTTTAAGAAAATCTTAAATGTTCTCTCCAAGTATTGTTTGTTAAAAGGAATAAATTTTGTTGCATAAAGTTTAATTCTGTACTGTTAGGCTTTAAAATATATTCCCCAAGTTAAAGAAACATCCATAACCTGTGGAATGCAATGTTCCTATTCTGTTGATTGTCTTCTTTTGATAAACTATCATGTATTAATTTCATGTTTATAGACTCAAAACTACAGTAAATAATTATCATGTCTTCAAAAATTTGCTGTGTCACATTACTGGTATAGTTTAGACTTTGCATAATTTGGATATATTCTCCAAATCCTAGGTTATGAGACTGTTTAAGTAAGATGGCTCTTTTAAGAATTACAATATTGGTAAAAATAAATGTAATGAAAATGAAAAAATGTAGTGTTCATTCAATGCACATATTTTCATACTCATGTGATGTAACACAATATAAAGCATTAAACACAGAAAATTAATCACTTGAGATATTATTTCATTCTGTTGCTATCAGTGATTCTTAAGAATTTATAAATTTTATTATATTTTAAAATATTTTTCACAAAAATATATATGTACAATCCTTATTTTTAAAGAATTAAATGACAGTAGATTGGATAAGTAGAGTTTGCAGAGCCTAGTGCTAGAGAATATTAAATAAAATACAAAATTTCTAAGAAATTGCTATATTTGGCTTTACCTTCTAAAATACTACTGCCAAAATTAATAAATATAATGCCATAAAAATAAAAGTTAGATGGGATTTGAAAAAAATACATGCTCAATGATCTTTAGAAATAGAAGCAATCTATAACAAGTTATAAAAATTGTAATTATAAATGTTTTCACTAGAAAGAGTTAGGCTTAAATGTAATTTTGAAATATGAAATACAGTTCCATAAAATGTGAGGAATTGCCATTTAACTTATAAAAAGTTTATGTTGTGTGATTAAGTGTAAATATCCATGTAAATATGAAATATGGCACATTAGCTTGTGAGAAGAGTGTACATACACATGTATGTTAATATACATTATAAGTATTAAGTGCTTTTCATTTCAATAAGCTGAAAACACAAATTAAACAGAATCACATATTTCTATTGTAATTTACCATTTTAGTAGTAATATATGTCATAAGAGCAACATATAAAAAGCTAAGTAAACAAAACTACTATTTTACTTCTCTTTGAGCCTATATTTCAGTAAAAGGTAATCTGCATTTATATTTGAAGTGCCTATTTTAAAAAGCATAGGCTTTGGTTTACATAATAACATCTGAATTTAACAAGAGTAACTGGTTTTCTTATTAGAATTGTTCAATATTTTATAATGAAACATGCTATTCTGTATATGTTAAATTATATAAATTTAAATTATAAATATTTTTATTCAGCTGATGTTAGCTTATCTTTTAGGATGAATTATTTTAAAATGCTTTCTTTTCTGTTGCTCAAAACTCTACAAAATCATACTTCATAAACAGAATGACTCCACCTTTTAAAGTGAAAAATGAATAAACAGGTGTACAGCTTGTGTCTACTAGGCCTTCTTTCTAGTTTCACAGTCTGATAATTTGCTTTGCATAGTGCCTTGACCTGATTATTCATGACTTTTTGCATAATGAGAGAAAGCATTTAGACATGTCAGGTGCAACATAAAACATGCAGGTCTTTCAACATGTCAGGAAGTCCTATGGATTTTTTTGGACAATTTAGCAGTCAAATTATAATTTGATGCAGCATGATTAAAACTTTGAACCTATGTGATGAATATTTTGAAAAATATAAGATGTCTTAGAATACATCAAAGCATGATTTGATTCATAAAACCATATTCATACTTTCTTCAGAGTTTAGAGAGGAATTAACACTTTCTTTGGCACTGTTCAAAGTTATTTACCCTACTAGATTTGTTGCCTAGATCCAGTGTTAAAAACTAAAAATCACTCTTCACAAATATTTGGTAAGTGACCTTTATATGAACAACCTCCAGGTACAAATTTGATAAAACATATTTCATAATAATTACATTTCACCTGCTTAAATTTTTAAGTAATTTTGAAACAGGGGACTAGAGTTTATCTCAGCAGTAATACACCTGCTTGGCAAACACAAGGTCTTGTGTTTAATTCCTGATACCAAGCAAAAAGGAACAAAACAAAATAACAACAATACAATGGATATTACTTATATATTTTTTTTATTCATTATTCCTGAAATAACTTAGTGACCGATATTTTCCATATTCTTGATTATGCTTAGTACTTTAGAAAGTGGCAAGAAATACTGGATAAAGGTATTTGAGGCGGAGATTGGTTTGTAGGGGGTTAATGGACACATGCCTTACTATAGTACATTTTTTTTACTAAAACATCGATGATATAATCTCATCATACCTTCCTAACTTAAATTACTATGACTAATTACCTGACTTCCTACTCTTATCATGTACATATACAACATATGATTAAGATAAATAGCTCCTTCCTAATCATTTTTGTCAACAACTTATTCATTTTTAATGGTCAAATTATTATTGTGACATTTACTTCAGTTTTAGACATTTTCAGATTACAAGATGTGACTGAAAAATATGATAAAAGTTTATATTTTAAAAAAAGTATTACAGTGAAAGAAATATTGCATTATTCCCCCTGAAATATGCTCTCTTCACAGTTATCCTATCATTCTTGTCACTTTTGATGCAGATCTATACACCTTGTGTCTTCAGTTACATTTCTTCATTGAACTGACTCAAGATTATTATTCATAAGGATACATTTGCATGTGTAAATATGTCACTGAAAATTTTCAGTAACCTGCTTGTGCCTTTTTTGTGTATTCCTTGTCAGATGTTCAGTTTTCTAGCATATTTCCTAAACGGTCCTCTCCAGGTCAAGGCCCAGTCGTCTCTTACCATTCTCAGCGTCTAAGCCATATAAGATTTTAAAGTTTGTATAAAACCAGCTTTACCATCTGCAATCTTCTATGCTCCTACTCTTACATCTTAGCATATAAATTATCTTTCCTAATTGAAAATTATCCAAACCTTTTTCATAAAGTTTCTTTAATTATGACTCGGTTCCATCTCTTACCATTTACTTGCACTTATATTACTTGCATTTACAATTAGCCTTATTGTATTGCTACTTTTAGGGCCATTCAGAATGGGTAAGGAGTATAAATAAACCATTCTGTTCAGTCAAGTAAGGAAAGTGGTATTGGTGGAAAGATGGAAACAGGAAGACAGATTTTTATTAAATACAATGCAGAAATAACTAAATGAAACACAATTCCTTATGGAATATAGAATTCAAAAACTATATGTGTCACCAATTAGCAGAGTTTATGGCTACTACTGAATTTATATTGTGCCTGATTTAAAATATTTCTTAAAATAAACTGGTACATTTTAGGAATATATTATGATCACATTCCCGGTTAAGAATTTATATCTATATTATGATATATCTAATTCTCATTTTTCTCATTGCCTTGACCTACTGTCAAACCTTATGCACATAATCTTTGTCTCAATTTATTTTTACTATCAAATTTTTATTTTCAAAAAGAAAGAAAAAGCTAAACGATCTTTGAAAAACACTAACTTTGAACTTTCACTTAAATTACAGTGAAGTTTATGGTTTAAGGAGAAAGGACTGTTGTGGCCAGACACGAGTATTAATTGCTTTACACAGTGATCTGTAAATGTCTGATTTGAGTACAAGTAAAGAAGAAATTTGAAACTTCATTTGAACATCCAATTTAGGTGTTTGTTTGTTTGTTTGTTTGTTTTAGATAACGTTTCGCTCTGTAGGTTCAGGCTGGTCTGAACTCAGCCTCAAACTCAGCAATCTTCCTGCCTCTGCCTCCCAAGTGCTGGGATTACAGGCGTGAGCCGCCCTTAATATCCAATATAAATATTTTGTATACATATATATTTTGTGGATATACAATCCTTGCCTATTTATGATTGTATTTAACATTACAACCAGTGAAATATGTGGCTTAACATTTTTATTAAACTGCATAAGAAGTATTTGTTTTCTAACTATTGGAAATAGTGATCTGCTTTGATTAACTCAGAAATGTTCATACATAGATCATTGCTTAAAAAAGAAAATTTATATTCAGAAATAATAACAATAGTTCCAAATTGTATATAATACTACAGTTCACAAATGATGACCTGTGGTTCTTTTTAACAAGTGGTCCTTTTTAACCCGTGGTTCTTTTTAACATGTTATTTGTCAAAAATGAATCTGCTCTATACTTGAAATTTAAAAAGAAAAATAACGTTTGAACTATAAAATCAAGGGCAACTTTGTTTTAATTTATTGCTTTTGTAATATATTCTCAGCTTTAACAAAGAAAACCAAAAGATTATGGTCATTACTTCACTGTCTAAAAAACCTATTAGATAAGACCCTTGGTAGATGGAAAGCAAATATTTAGACAGATATGTAGTAGCGATATTTTGAGAAGAGGAACCAGAACAACATGAAAAAATGTATGTCAGGTCTAGAAGGCTAGCACATACATGGTTCATGTGTATGTATACATTTATAGTTTTGAAAAAAGCATTTTTTTAAAGACAGGGTCTCACTTTGTAGTTCTGGCTGGCTCTGAACTCACTATGCAGGCCAGGAAAGCCTGGAACTCACAATAATTCTCCTGCCTGTGCCTCCTGAGTGCTAGGATTATAGGTGCAGTTTACCACACCCGGCACTGTGAAATGTGGAATTTGGGATTGGACTGAGTCTTTTTGCTTGTCAGGAACTACTGAGCTAAATCCTCAGCTTAAAAAAGAAACATTTTGCAATCTACAAAGAAAGCTCTTCAAATAATATCTATTTCTATCATTTTGTATCTGTCATTTACTGGATGTTGTTCAAAGCAGGTGCATACTTGTACTACAAATTGTAAGTTAATCATAAACAAAAGTGAATCAATTGTTATGTATTTATGCTAAATTTTGATCTTTCACAATTCATATGGAGTATGAATCTAGTTTTTCTATTGTCTTAGGAACTTCCTTTGTAGCTTTTATGTGTATGTGATCCAGAAGAAAAACATATAGTTGAACATGAATATTCAACTTAAAGTTGAATATTATAAAAATTAAGAGGGAATTTATCTAGGCAATTGTGAACATGAGAATGTGCAAACTGCCCTATTTCCAATACTTTGCTAGGATTTTTCAACAGAAAGCAGAAAAAATATAAAACAGCATTTCTGTACTCTCCTTCCTTCTTCTTCAGCCATACCTTTGGCCTCTTTTGCACTTTAAAGTAACAGTTAAGGGTTTTTTTCTTTTCACCAACTCCAGGCTTCCTTCTTTTTGTGGTCCTCAAACACTATCTTCCTGGAAATTCCCTGTCCTCATAGCGAAAACTCTCACATGATACGATCATCCCTCTGAACATTGCTTTTTCTAAGAAGCCTCAGCTTCCTAAGAAAGCTAGGACTGTTCTAGATTTTCTACCTCTTTAGGCTTTTCAGTATTTTATTCATGTAATTATATATTTAATTTGTGTTAGTTCTCTATGAAAATCAAGGGAGGCAATAATATCTATATTAATCAGAGCCATTTCCATTTTGGCTAACTCAGTAATTGTTTATTACATGAATACATAGTAAAAGGAAGGCATGGGTCCTGTCCCTTAATACTGACTAAAAGTGCAACACGTTTTTATTACTTTCTCAAAGCTTTATTAAGAAGACTGATTAGTGGGAGGGCAAACATTGTGAATGTCTTTGCAGAGATGCTATGTACAGGGAATGCATATAAGGTTTACAGCTTGTCATGTGCCATTTACAACCTGTGTGATCAGGGAGAAATAAGTTGATGCCACACAGATTGTTTTCTTACAAGTAGAGATACACTTATGGCTGAAATTAAATGAAATAAAACTCTATTAAATACATATATCTAACATCTTTAAGTTAAGAGATATCATGAATGCAATGTAGACTTTGTTGTAATAGCCAATAAAAATCATTTTTTAGCTTTTTTGCAACATCTGGGTGGCATCCAGGAATGATTTTTGCCATCCAAGCTTCCCCAGTGTGCATCTTCTTCTCCAAAGGGGAGATGATCCTAAAGGAAGGTTGTCACATCCAAATAATTCTGCTTCTTTACACTAAAATTCAGAACCCCTAGATTTCATTTCTTCAACCCATACCACTGACAATGGTGATGTCTCTAATAGTCTTACATCCTTGTCCTAGTTCTGTGGATTTTTAAAACCTGGCTTATTGATAACTCAATCACTGTACTCTTTTTAAAGCTTCAAGTTCTTCAGTTTTAGATTCCATGAAGACCTTCAGTTCCTTGACTGCACTGATCTAATTACTTTCCTGTCCCATGTTTCCATTGACCTTGACTTACCTATATTAACAAATGTTTCACCATCTCAATCTTATAGATCCTATTCTATAGTCACAACTCCTTTCCCTCCCACTCATAGCCTGCAGTAAGTTGACATATAAAAGTTAATTTAACAGTAAATGGACACACAAACCAAATTGCCACATCAGTAGCACTCATCTTCATGTACTCTCCTTTCCCTTTTTATTCCCCTCCATAATGTACACTCATTTAGTCACCCCTTATCCTTCACCCTCAACTTCTGTACCCATTCTCACCTCCTCAAGTTAACTTAGCAAAACATTAATAATACTTAAATCTAACTCTATATTAATGCCATGCCTGTACACACGAAGCTAACTGGCCATACCTGTGAATACTCAGTACTCTCCTCTTAATGAATCTACAATGATAAATTAAGCGTGCTTCTGATGCCTTAAATAAAATTTTGGTATTTTCAATCTTTCTTTCCATTTCTCCAGTTGAGTAGTGTTAACTTTCCATAGTTCAGAATTTCTACAGTTTATATTTGTCTTCACATTTAACTAAGGCCCTAACTTACAGAGCCCTTTATATATATCCACAAATCATGATCAAGTTCAACGTTGAGAATTTGTACCTGTATATGGTGTACTGAAGGCAAAAGCCAGGCTTGGCTAGGCTGGACGTCAACATGGCCAGTGTTATCGTAACTCCACCCTCGGCCAAACCAGGACTGCCTGCTTCGTAAATCAATCTACAAGGACCCGCCCCTGTGCATGCTTCAGCCAATCCGCGACCAACCTCACTCATATGGTTACACCCTCAACCATTTACTATATAAATGACTGTATTTTGCATTAAAGGTGAAACAGTTCTCGAACGCTCCCCAAAGTCTGTGTGGTGACTCTGCACACTCATCCCCTTGATCCAAGTTTTTGTTACCCCCCAAAACACTACAGTGTATCTTGATTCTTATTTGTTCCCTTTCCCCAGCCCTCTCTACATCCCCCATTCCCAGATATACATAAGCTTTGTTTCTTTTTTTAAACTTTTATCATCAAATTTTTTCTTTTCCCTATTTACTTTCCCCTAACCTTCTTCCCCTTTCCCTTTGAACATTTTCTCCCTACTTCACAATATCTCTCATACAATTTTGAGTTCATTTATACCTTCAGTTTCTCACACTAGAGGAACGATGAGGTAATTACACATCTGTGTCCTGCATATTTAAAGCCCTTGAGACCTTGTGATGAAGTAGAAGTCAACCCCACAGACATTCACCAGCTCATCCTATTCTTTCTCCTTTCTCTTTTCTTGAATTAACTTCTTTCTCAAAATCTGACTCTATTCTTAGCACATTCTCACAAAACAGGCTAGTTAATTCTTCTCCTTCCATTTTCCTTTTATTTCACAGCTCACCAATTTTTTTGTGGCCTTCACATCGTTAAACTGTTCCTGCAGATCTCTCATTCTATATTTACCTATCCACAGCATTTGATCCAGTTGATTTCTCTTGTCTGAGACCATGTTTTTTGTGGGTTTTGTGACATCTTATCTTTCTTATTTTTCTCCTACCTCCATGTTCCTTCTCCATTCTTCTCTGACAGCTTCATCTCCTCCCTCTGTCTCTGTCTCTGCCCTTGTCTCTGTATGGCAGGGCTAGACTCAGAAGCAAAGATTCACACATACTAGGCTAGTGGTCTATCACTGAGCTATGCTTCAGGCTTGATACTTCACATTTATTTCCTGCCATGGGAAAGAATGAAGAAAGACTTCAGAGGTAGATTTTGGAGATTAGCATTGTTTGTGTATTCTTCCCTGAGAGATTTCATCCAGTATCATGACTTTCATTTTCAATGAGTCAAAATTTTACCTGAAACTCGATTTTTCTTCATTAGCTTACCTCTCTCGGGACTTATTTGATACATCTAAATATTTTCTAGCTATTTTAAAATCAATGCTTTTGAAGCCACACTTCTGATTTTCATCTCTAAATGATTGCACCTGCTCTTTCTTCATACATTTAAAAATTTCACACACGTAAGTGTCCACATTAAAATGCTGATGACAACCTTAGCCTTCCTATCTATTCTTCCTTTATGTATTCAGTTGTTCGGTGTATGTCATTCTACGATGTGTAAAGTACCCTCAGAATCTGCTAATCCATTTCCCAACCCATATTTCATAACCAGCATCTTGACTATCCTGACACTAGCCAACACTTGTTTTTCACTAGAGTGTTTCTGCAGACTCATGGTAGCCCTGTCTCTTCTGTTGATTTTATTTGTTAAGATAGTTAACAGAATAACTCTGTCAGAATGTAAATCACTTCAAGTTTCTCTCTATTCAAAATACTTTGATGTTTATTCTCATTCAGAATAAGAACTCAAAAGCGTATGCATGTTCTTCCTCCCACACACCCCTTTTTAAATAGTATTGGGCCTTGAACCCAGCCAGGGAATATTGAGCTACAGCCCCAGACTATTTATTTATTTATTCTTTTATTTATTTATTTTAATTTTTAGAATATTTCTTTGCAAAATCAGTAAGGTACTGAGGTTCGATTTGAATTTGTAACCCTTCTGCCTCATCCTTCATGATTAAGAGGATTACAGATTTGTGAGATTATGACTGATCTTATGAGCACTTATAAAATTAGCCACTCTTAACTGGAGCCACTTTCTTTTAATTCCAGCCCTATCACTCTTTTTTTTTTTTTTTTTTTTTTTTTTTTTTTTTTTTTTTTTTTTTTAAGGTTTTTTGAGACAGGGTCTCGCTTTGTGGTTCAGGCTGGCCCTGAGCTCAGCCTCAAACTCACATCACAGCAATCCTCCCGCCTCTGCCTCCCGAGTGCTGGGATTACAGGCGTGAGCCACCACGCCTGGCACTGTGGTATGTGGTACTGGTTGCTGCTGGGCGTGAATCTCCACACCCAGTATGGTATGTGATGACCGGGTATCGAACCGGATCCCTGCGCTTGCAAGACAAGCGCCGGAACCAATGAGCTAACTCCCCGGCCCATCCAGCCCTATCACTCTTTAACACTTCTTTTGCATCTGTGCTGATATTGCTGTTGTCCTTATTCATCTTATCACACCATGTTAAAATTCACTTACATTCATTTATATAACTCAATATTTTCTCCTACTAGCACTATGCTAAGGCAGAGACTCTAGTCTGTTTTACATTTGATTACATCTCTGGATTTTGGACAATAATCAGGGGTCATTAAGTTGTTCTAGAGTGTGGATGAAAATGTACATGGGAAATTTTGGCTGAATCAGAAGTAAACTTTTCTCAACTAACCCAATGAATGACATGAATCAGCAGTTGTAAACATAAATGTGGAAGCACATCTATGACAATTAAGAATGTTTTCTATTGTTTCATACTAGTGCTGAGCCATGGAAAAGATAAAATGACATTTGTATCAGTGCATAATTATGAATGTGAAATAAATCTAAGTTTCTATGTTTAATATTATCTTTCTATTCTTCCCTGTAGCTTGAGCAAAAGCAATTTATAGAAAGTTGGTTGAACAGAACTATACAAACAGTTTCTTTTCTCTTAACAATAACATGATTTTAAATATTTTTATCATTTTCAGCCAAAAAGAAAATATGATTTAAATGGTATGTAATAATACACTTCTGTTTTATCAGGAAAAATGTGCATAGCAAGTTATATAAGCTCTTTAGTAGCAAATTATTTTATGTATATTGGCTTTCTCATCTCATGTTTTACTGGACTTAAAAAAATTACACATAAGATGAGAAAACTATATTTTTTTCTCAATTTCTGTGTTTTTTTTATACCAATCAGAGGAACATTAGATTTGGGTTTAGAACCTGATTCTCTGAGTCTGGCTCTGTATTTTCTAGTCCCATGAATTTTATTATTTAATCTGCAGAATGAGGACACCTGCCTGGTCTTCCTCACTCGACATTTATGAGAGTAGGTTACATGGCACAGCAGTGCTCAGATGTTTGATAAACTCGTGTTGGCAATATTCTTTGATCCAGGGATAAAAAAAAAAAAAAAAGAATGACACGATCCAATGTATGAGGTAGAAAAAATTACTACAGACAAGGAGATTTTCTTTAATTTGATATTGGATGTTTCTCATTAATTTTTAGTAGT
>PVIR01011398.1:0-47323 GCA_004026965.1 Petromus typicus
AAAATGCATTTCTCAGCATTCTTCTTTCCATTAACCAGCACATGACTGTCAGGGGAGGAGTAGCATTGAAAAGCAAATAAATACACTTTGCACTGGCCATTCAGTGTAGCCCGGGCAACTGTTGGGTGCCATAGGCTCCTATCTAACTGCCAGTGAACTCATAAAAGAATGCCAAGTCCCAGCATGGCAGAAAGCAAGTAGTGCCCCCAGAAAAGAGTTTACAGCTGCAAGAGGAGGACAGGTCTTTGATTACAAGGTATTTGAGTATTTGATCCCTAGAACCATTTTTTTTTTTTGCCAGCTCATTTCTTTACTATTTTTTTAGATCAAACAACCCAAAATTAAATCTGTTGAACATAAGCTTGCTTTAGTCTTTGTGGGAATTATTAGAAACTGGTTGTAATTCTAATTCTAAAATGAAACTATTTTACAGGACGGAATAGAACCACTCCCTTCCTTCTTTTAATCTTAGTTTAAATGTTATGAGTTCCACGAGGACTTAACCACCCTATTTGAAGTTGCAAGCACCTCTCCATCCCAGATTCCCTCTCTTCCTTCCTAAATATATTTTTGCTACATAGAATTTGTTGCCTTCTATTCTTTATAGTCTGTTTTTCTTTTAGAATATAGGCTTCATGGGGCAGGAATTTTAAACCTGTTCTGTTTCTTGCACCTCAGCCAGCTAGCACAATTCCTTGCACATGACTAACACACAAAAAGTGTTAATGGGATAAGTTAGAAATGAGAAAGTTTTGAGCTGAGCCTTACTGGTGTAGGCACAATGGGACAATGACACTTTTTTCTGTGAGATTCACTTATCCTGTGTGTCACTCCATAGAGCAGGCGGACCTTGCAGAATCTGGGATGGCCCATTGAAGACTTCATGTTACATATCCTTGGCAGACTGGTATGCCACTTTATGACATGCAGCAAATGTTCTTTTTTTTTTTTTTGTACCAGGGATTGAACTCAGAACCTTGTGCTTGCCAGGCAGGCATTGTGCCCCTGAGCTGTATCCTTGATCCTGAAGCAAATTTCTTAAGCAGCAACAAATGCTCCCACAGCTACAATAGATAGACTCGGGAACCACATTTGCAAGTAGGAGTGAAACTGCTCACAAGGATCCACAAGCAAAAAGTCTGCTACTCTTCCTAACTCATGGGGCTCTGGCATAGAGGTCTTAGCACCTGAGGAGGAAATGCTCTCTCTCCCAAGGAAACCATTGAGATCACCAAACTGTAAGTTACAGTGGCTGAGTCAGGCTTTGCAGATCTGTGAACAACAGTTCAAGAAAGTTGTTACCTTCTTCTCTCTGGTGAGCACTTACTGCCCAGTTGCCACTAAGTAAAGGAGAAGGAAATACTCCAGAGGGGACATGACCTTTGCAGAGGTGAAAGTGACAGAACCACCACATGTGCTGGGACATTAATAATGTACATCTTTCAAGAATGGTGGTCTGACTTCTCCCTTTGGGTTGAGACTTTCAACCAGCTGAAGTCTAGAGTAAGGCAAAAAACACAGAGCATGCAGGCAGGAGGGAAATCATACCAATTATGCTCATGGTGTGATTCACAACACGGAGGGCTGATTGCTTGGAATTAGGAAACAACTATACATTTTAATTTGTTTCCATTTTCCCCTCGGTGCTCTCTGCCCTACTGTTTAATAAAGCTCCACCTAAATCCAGTGGCTAATTTCCCAGTTTAGTTTAGAGGTTACAGAATATTGACATGGAAGTTGATACTAGAAAGGACACGCACGTCAGGCTGCAGTGCTGATTGGGCCTGGGTGTGGTTCACCGTGGAAGGATAAACACCTTGTCCGCTGTATGGAAGCTCACTCCTTACGTTAGCCATTTCCTCTTAGCACTTTCTTCCCTCCATTTTGGAAGTTTAAATATACAAGGAAGATTGTATGCTAATATTAGGCCAGCAAAGGAATGAACTACTGATCTGGGCAAACACTTAAATGATGAGATAATTATTACTGCCACCTAACACCTGATCTCTTCATCTGTATCTGGAGAATCGATCTCACTTTCAGGCTCAGCCTGCTACCTAAACATGGAATTGTTTTTTTCAGATTCAGTGGACCTAAATGAGGTGCATCTACCAATCAGTTGGGAGCTGGGAAGCCCAAAACACGGGGTCTGGTCCCAGGTCTGAGCCAGGGCTCATGGCAGGTCCCTGCCCAGAGGTGGCACCAGGCTATCCTCCCTGAAGCAGGGCTGTGGGTGATGGGGCTGCTGCTTTCTGGGTTATGCCGTGGTGGGCAGCTGCCAGCTTTTCCCACTTGCATAAGCTTTTTGCTAAATTTTCAGAAGTGTTGTGGGACAGTTATGAAATGTAATACTAAAGATTAAATTATGTAAATTTATGATTTGGCAAATTATATTTTAAAAAGTAATAAGCGCCCTGAAGTCCTTGTACCCTATTGTTCTACTATTGTGTATGTGCTGGAGGCTGTGCATTCACCTCTTGTGTCTCCAGGGTGCCGTGCTTCCCAAAGCCGTTTACTCCACCACACTGGGAACTCGGGAGAAATGAGAACGTGAACACCGGCAGACACCCTACAGCAAGGCCTGACTTGGTTGGAGAGAAATGCTAATAAAACGGATTAAACTTAAAAGTGTGTGCTAGGGGATGTAGATCAACGGTTCCAGCACCTGCCTTACAAGTGCAATGGCCCATATTCGATCCTGGTAACTACATACAACAATGCTGGGTGTGGAGACTCACGCCCACCAGCAATCAGTACCACATACTGCAGTGCTGGGCATGTGGCTAACGCCTGTAATCCCAGCACTTGGGAGGCAGAAGCAGGAGGACTGCTGTTGAGTTCAAGGCTAAACTTAGGGCCGGCCTGAACTACAAAAAAAGCAAGACCCTGTTTAACAAAAAAAAAATGTGTCCTATTTACAACTATGATTTGTGCTTCTGACAGAAAGATACCTTTTTCCTTTTTGCTAAGGAGTTATTTTCAGTGCCCTGAAGTCTCATTCTATGATCCTGTCAGAGACCAGGAGCAACTTACTACCTTTTTAAATTTTTTTTTTTTTTTTTTTGAGACAGGATCTTGCTATGGAGTCCAGGCTGGTCTATACATCAGAGCAAAGCTCATGCGTCAGCTTCTCCAGGACTGGGGTTATAGACATGTATCACTATACTTAAGTTTAAAAATCTTCTCCAAATAAATGAGTCAGAATGTTAGTATGCTTCTAAGGACTAAAAAGCATGATGGATACGTGTCACCATCTGAAATGGGACAGCTATCTTTTTATGGGTATATGATAAAAAATCTTTAGTGAGCCTTAATTAAAATGAAGACAAGATTCTGTATTATACTCAGATCTTAGCCTTAGAATGTAACAAGAACTTTCCAACTTGAACAGATATCCAATTCCTACTAAAAATTGCTGGGTATAGTGGCTCATGCTTGTAATGCCAGCTACTTAGGAAGCTGAGGTAGGAAAATCTCAGGTTCAAGGCCAATTTGTGCAACTTTGTGAGACCATGGACGAACAGAAAGTAATAAAACAAAGCAATCTTCAGTACTGAAAAAACTGACCTTTGTATCTATCTCAACTGCATATGTATGGGTATATTATGACATATACCAGTGTCCCCAAATAGAACTTCATGTTCTAATATGGGACTACTTTGCATATTTTTGAGGAACTAAACTATGCATATGAAAAAAAAAACAAGCATTTATTGAGCACCATCTGTTTACAAAATTGATGTAAGTGGAGCTGCTGAACAATAAATCTAGATGTTTTGTCTGGGCCTTGAATAACTTTATTATTCAATAAGAGAGATAAGCATGATGCCTGAAATTCAAAATCAGGTGTGTTAGAGGATACGAAAGAGGTCCAAGCAGCTATGAAACCTGTAAACTGCAGCAAGACAACTAAGCAGCTGTAGTATTCATAACAATGACCCAAGCTTGAGAATGAGTGCTGTCCAATAAAACAGTGTAAATCTTGATTGTTCATCAGTGTAAAAGACGAGAAGAGCCTGGGAGTCAGACATGCCTGGGTTTGAGAAACTGCTCAGCAACCTGCTTGAGGTGTGAGTCGGATCCTGGTTCTCTCAGGAATGCAGAAGTGTGGGTAGCAGTGCGCAGTAAGGGATTCACTGCAGGGTGAGACTGTGTGCTTTCTGGGAGACATTACGATAAAGGTTTATCAAAGAGAGGAGAGGTGGAGATGAGATAGTCACTATCTGGAAAAGCAAGTAATGGGCGGCATGTTGCCTGCAGGTGGGAGACACACTGACAGGCTGCTGGGTAGGACAGCTGGATATGGGGGCAGCTTCTTCCTGGGGTTGCACAGTGGGGAGGCTTTACACTGTGTCTCATGGTGTCTAACCTAGCTCAAGATTGAAAGCACCCTTCGGAGCAAACAGGCAGGGAGTAGGTACTGTGAACATGGCTGCCGCCTCACTCACCAGGGTGGACTGGAAGGTTGGCCTCATTATGCTTTTGATTGCAATGGTCACTGCTTCATTCCCACAGTCCAAATCTTGCAAATACCACTTGTGAATAATTCTACATGGAAGCCATGCAACTTGGGGAATTCTGGGGTGGAAAGGTCCAGGTCAGCTGAGTTGTCACAGTACAGTCCCTTCACTGCGTTACTGCAAGTAAGGGACCAAAGTCCTCCTAACATCAGTTCCTCATTCATGAGAGAGGAATTGTAGGGCTTGTCTGGGAGAGTTGTTTTGAGAATACATGTCTTAAAGCAAGGTTCAGAGTACCTAGTAGATAGTCTACAGTGTTACTTAGCCCATGAAACAAAGGAATTTAAAGCCTTTACATTTCCCTTTATTTTTCAAATTATATTCTTTTGTTGAGAGTATGATTTGCTATGTTTTCCCTAGTCCCTCATTCACAATATAGCCCAGGTCCTGGACTGAAAAATATGTGGAATATGTTTATTTCTCCTTTTTCTATACAGTCACCATAAAAATACAAACTATGGTAAGCACCATGAAGCCAATTTGTTATTTTTTTTCAGAGAAATTATGCTTGAAAGATATTTTAACATCATGTTTAGTATATTATTTCATTCAATTATAAGGATTTTAAACTATTATTCAGAGTAGTAAACCAAATAAACCTGTTTATAAAGTTTTAAAAAATTAGAACAACATGAAATGTGGTATTCATACTTGAAACTGGACATACTATTTAGATAATATGAATAATGAAAAGATATCCACTTTTTTCATACCTTGTCAACTTCATATTGGAGTTCCTAGCCAGAATAATAAGTGATGAAAAATAAATAAAAGTCAGATTAGAAACGAAGAAACACAACTATCTGTAGAAGACATGATTATATGTACAGAGAAATCCTCTGGTCTGTCTAGAAGTCTATTAGAATAATTGAGTTTTAGCAATGTTATAAGATTTGAGATCAATATACAAAACACAAAATCAACTGTATTTTTATATGCTCATCATGAAGAAATTAAAACAAAAACTATATTTCAAGAAGTATCAAAATGCATTAAGTATTTAGGTATAAATTTCAGAAAGTGTGTGTTGAATTTATATGCTCAATAATAAAACATTGATGGAAAAAGTCAAAGGTGTTAATAAAATAGAGATATACAATCTTATAAAAATTCAATGTTACTGTCATTTCTACTTCAAATTATGACAGATTAAAATGACCCCAAATAAGATCCCAATAGGCTTTTTTGTAGAAATCAATAAGCTGATTCTTAAATTTATTTGAGAAAAAAAGGAAAGTCCCAAAACAACTTAGAAAAAGAAAAGCACAGTTATAAAACTCACCCTGTCTGGTTCTAAGAATTATACTATAAATCTACACTACCAAAACTGTGATATTGGTAAGGGGGAGACACAGATTCATGGAACAGAACAGAAGATCCAGACACACACACACGCACACGCACACGCACACGCACGCACACGCACACGCACACACACCCCACATGACTTGCAAGGCTAAGAGGCTGAGATGGGAGAACTGCTTTGAGACCAGCCTGGAACCCTACAGAGACTGTGTGTATAGGTGTGTATGCATGAGAGAGAGGGAGAGAAAAGTCAGTTGAATTTTGACAAAAATGCAAAGATAATTCAATGCAAGGATAATTTAATGCAGATCAGGTGGGCTTTAGAAAAACAGAACAAGTTACATAATTGCACATCTTTGCGACCCTTTCACCCCTGAAAAAAAAAATCCCACAATTCATTCTGTAGATCACATTACATAAAAAATTGACTCACAATGGATCACAAGCATAAATGTAAAATTTAAACTTTTAGAATAAAACAGGAAATCTCTGTGACCTAGGTTAGAGAATTTATAGTTGTAATACTACCAAGAGGATAACTCATTAAGACCTGCGCTTACCTGAAATTAAAATTTTTGCTATTTGAAAGATGCCAGTAAACAAAAAACCAAAAATATAATCCATGAAATATTCCCAAAATACTTGCCTAAACATACCTGACAAAAGCCAAGTAATCAGCTGGTGTTAGTGTGCACATCTGTACTTCCAGCTACTATGGAAGGAAGGGAGGAAGATTGGGGTTTTAAGGACAGCCTGGAAAACTTAGTGACAGCCTTTGTTTAAAAAAATGCTATGGAGGGGCCAGGGATTTAGCTCAGTGGTTCCGGTGTCTGTCTTGCAAGCGCAAGGGCCTGAGTTCAATTCCTGTAACTAGTAACCACATACAACAATACTGGGCATGAAGACTCATGCCCACCAGCAATCAGGACCCTATACACAGTACCAGGCGAGGTAGCTCACACCTGTAATCCCAGCACTTGGGAGGCAGAGGCAGGACAATTGCTGTGATGTGACTCTGAGGCTGAGCTCAGGGCCAGCCTGAACTACAAAGCGAGACCCTGTCTAAAAAAAAAAAAAAATTCTATGGAGGGCCAGGGGTTTACTTCAGGGGCACAGCACTTGCCTTACAAGTAAAAGGTACTAGGAAAAACAAAATACTGTGGAGCAGGGTGTAGTTATATATACCTATAATTCCAGCATTCAGGAGGCTGAGGTAGGAGCCTGGGGCTACACAGTAAACTCAAGGAAAGCCAGAACTACAGAGCAAGGCCCTTTCTCAACAAAACAAAATAAAACAAAACAAAAACTCATGGATGTATACACGCAACCCATGGTAGAGTGCTTGCAGTGCAAGGCCTTGGGCTCAACCCCTAGCCCAGGAAAAAGAAAATTAAAAAGACATATATCTGGAATATATAAAGGACATCCAAACGCAATAAAACAAATAACCCTATCAAAAAATGGGTAAAAGATTTGCATAGGCACTTTGCTAATAAAGGACATATTTGGCAAACTCTCATAGAAAAGATATTCAACATAATTAGTCATCAGGGAAATACAAATTAAAGCCAAGCTATTATACCGCTCTATATGGATAATGTCTAACGTAAACTAGGCATGGTAGTACATGCCTCTAATACTAGCTACTTGGGAGGCTAAGGTGGGAGGACCGCTTAAACTCACCAATTTGAGACCAGGCTGGGAATCATGGGGAGACTGTCTTGAAAACAAATAAGCTAATAAACAAAATGAATGTCTAAAATATCAGAAGTAAGAATAACCGATAATACATCTGCAGGAGAGGGTGTGGAACAAGTGAAAATCCCATATGATGATGGGAGAAAAGCTATATGATACAGTTACTGTGGAAAACAGCTTGGCAACATCTTTTAAAGTTCAGTGTACACATATCATATAACCTAGCAACCCCACGCCCCAGGATTTATTCCAGAGAAATAATAAATACGTCTGTACAAAACCAGCACATAAATCTTTGACACTTCTAAAAGGCTGCTAACCAAAGGAAATGACTCAAGAAAAAGTAGAGTCAGAACCAGAGGGAAGAGAAGGAATGGACCAGCCACCCACACTTCCTTCCAGGGCAGTATTGACAGGTAGACTCGCCGTCCTAGACACTGGTGGGCTCTGAAATTCCTGAGGGTCACGAGGTGAGGAGATGAGAAAACGACCGTCATCAAAGCTGTTGAGGGTATCATGTGATAGCTCTTATATTTAAGCTCAGTAAGATGCACTCTGGAGCCCCTGAAAGTGAAGAAGCACCAGGCATCCCAGAAGGTTTTTATTATAATTTTCTAAAAAAGGATGTATGTATTTGGGGTCTTCAGATGGTTACATCACATGCACAACAGCTGTATGTTTAAATGGAAAAAAATCTATGCCAATAAAAACAAAATTCAAAGTCATAGAGTTGCATGATTCGGTTATAACTACATGCGTGAAACACATGTCTTAGTTCTGAATGCTTTTCAAAGGCCATATGAAAGAGATGTCATGTTTACTCCCCCTGCACAATTGAGGAAAATGAAATTTAGAGAAAATAAGTTCTTTAGTTCAAGGTCAGGGGAATAGAAGCAGGAGGAACAAAGGATTGACCCTCTCCGGCTTCACACTTGTGTTACCTTCATTCAACAAAGTTTTAACTGTCTAATAAACACCAGATACTTGTCCAATAAAAAGGCTCTTTAAAAGTAAAGAAGTGACAAACTTAACCTACTTTTTTCAGTACCTCATGTCAGGCTCCAGGAACTTCAGTGCTCTTTAAGAAGACTATAACTTATATAACTTCACAGTGGTCTTTAGTTATTAAGATAAAAATAAGCTTATAAGGCATAGTTACCAAAATCTTCCTGTTAAAAAATAAAATAAAATATACCTCTGGGATAAATGCCATCAAAAAAGATTTTTAAATATTCTTTTTCAGTACGTTTCATTATAAATAGTACGTTATTAGAAAAACTGGTATTCTACTTGCAACTAAAGATAAACTCTAGTACTTAAATTTGTCAAACCTTTACATTTTTTAAAACAACATATAATTATTCAGATATCTTTAAGAAGAATAGGAGTAAAAATGAAGTAGAATAAAAGTAACAATTACTTTCATTCCAAGAGTGGTGAACTATTATTTCAACACACAGAGTAGTATTAGCTATATTCCTAATATTATATTTTGTTTGCCTGGAATTATCATTGAAACATCTGCATAATTTATATAATGATATTGGAGATTTTGATGGCATTTCTATAGAATTTAAATTTAAATTTTCAATTTTTCTGGGATACTAGGGCATGAGCCCAGGGCCTAAGCATACCCTCTGCCACTTAGCTACATTCCCAAACCTTATTTTTGTTTTTACTTATTTATTTTAGCACTGGGAATCAACTCAAGGCCTTGTTCCTGTACGATATGCACTGTACCACTGACATGTACCATAAGCATCGGGAGCTGTATTCAGAGTGATTTGGGAATCATAGTGAATACTCTATGCTTAAATCTAACCAACTCTCTCTTTTTACCACTTCCTGAAAATTTAATAAAATAAAGAGAAGCTAAGAGAAAAAAGAAAAACTTAAGCAAACAAAATCAGCTTATTCTTATGCTATTCATGTCAATGACAGACACTTAGGGCTAAGTTGGGCCTGCTGCTGTCCTCTCTGTCTTCCTCCAATTACACAGCAAGAGGCTTGCTCGCAAAAGGACTTGCCTTCCTGGCGTCACTTTTGAGTGGAATGTGATGGGCTATCGTTACGACTCATCTTGACATTAGTCATCATGGAATGTGGCGGTCTCTACCAATAATCACTGATCATAGCAACTTTTAGAAAAGAAGAATAAAAACAAAAACCACCTTAATTGTTGGCTGAAATTATTCCACCAATATATTTTAAATTTTTATTTGTGTCCACCTTGTTGCTAAAATAATTTAAAACTACCGGAAAAACAGCAGAATATTATTTTCTTTCTAAAATAATTTACAAATGCAAAAATCAGGATTTTCCAATGTTTCCTTATAAACTGGTAAGAGTTCTTTGTAAAGAATGCATCTTATACATATAAATTGATAAAACAAATATATACATTTTCATCGATCCCCTTGTTCTTATAAAACTATTCTTCATTCCAATTCACAAATATCTTTATTAGATTATTTCAGCAAAATGTTACATTCTTATAACTGCAGATTACTTGACTATATGTCATACTTCAGTCTCATTTAAACTGCTGTGTCACTTTCAAATTTTAAGAAAAGCATATGAAAATTTGGTCTTCCTAGGCCTCATTAGCTCACGTATTTCCATCAGCATTGTTGTTTTTCACTAAACTTTTCTTGCCCTATAATTTGAGAGAGCTGCAAGACAAATAAAGGTTACCAATTATCTGATTAGTTTTGATTTAGAATACTAGTGCTTTAAATGACGCAGGCCTATGTCTTTTAACCAAAAAAAGAAAGGAAGAGAGAAAGAAGAGGAGGAAAGAAAACAAAGTTGAGCAATTACCCAAATACTAGTAACTCAGGTCTACATTGCTAATTGCATAGATTAAACAGACTATATAAATGTAATTCTCCCTTTTACCCCGTTGTCGTCTAACACTTTCGTCCTTCCAATCCTATCCACAAAATATAGATTAAGAAGAGTTCTAATTTGGGGCTGGGGATGAGGTTAAGTGGTACAGAGCTTATCTGGTATGCAAAAGACCCTCGCTTCCATTTCTAGAAGTAGGGGTAAAAAAAGAGGATTCTAGTTTGGAATGTAACATTTGAAAAACTTACAACAACAAAATTAGAATAATATTTACGTTTTAACCTTATTAAAACTATCAAATGAAAGCTTAGAAAGAAAACCTGAAACTGTCTAAACAAAAACAGTGGAAAAGTTATATCTATTTTCCAAGTAGTTGTTTTTCTCAGCAATCTAATATTAAAATTTCTTCCTGAAGATTTACCAAGGGTTTAAATTCAGGTATGTGTGATCACTCTAAGTATTTTCTGAATAAGTCTATTACTAAGATAGAAATTAAGTGAAAAAGTTAACTTTGCAATTATTATAGTAAGGTTTTTAGAAAAAACTGTAGGACTGAATAGTCTATACAACTGTTTCAAGTTGGTATTTTAACAAGGGAAATGAAGTAGTAGTGTTCTTCAAAAATAATATATTTATAACAACTTTCATTAGAATGTTAAATTCTAACTAGTATTATTTTAAATTTTATGTATATCTTGAAGCATTGAAACACTTATGTAGGCCTTTCTTTGCCATGTAAACTGTTAAAATATAAATTTTGGTTTAAATGTTCACTTTAAATGAGTTAAAAATATATCTAGTACTCTCTTTCTCCGTGTTTAGGATTATTTAATTCAGATTATCTGTGATGCACATAACTTTCATTCTAAAGTGCTTCATTTGATAGGTGAACATCGTCCAAGTTTGCAGTTTATAAGCAAGTATAGATTATGGTTATTTAAATTTTAATCTGTAAAATACTCCTTTCATTTTTTCATTTTCATTTTTCCTCATAAAACTATACTCTTAAAATAAATACAGATATTTCTACATCATTTAAAATTTCAATTTTAATATGTAAAAATATGCTTTCCAAATATAAACTTTTAAAAATCCTTGCTATACACATTCATTTATCATCACATAGACCTTTTGGTTTTTAGCTAGAATTCACAGATCTAACCAAAATTCCAGTTTCAGGGGTGTGAGGAAAATACAGTGTTAGGATGGGGTGCAAGTCCAGAATCCAAATAGAGAGGGCATCTGTTAATATTCTCTGCTGTGCTAGTCTGAACTACATGACATCTCGAACCTGGTTAGATTCCGGACAAGATGCACTATCTTCCAGTCTGTCTTGAGTGTTTCTTTGAAGCTCAGTTGAATTTACTGTAGGTAAGAGAATGTTCTGTCATGGATGTGAGAGAACATAAACAGTACATAAGCTTTCTTAGACAGTTCCCCTCTTGAGGGAAATGCTAGTTTGCTTTTTTTCCTCTTCTCTTTCCTTCTTCTTTCCTCTATCTCTTCTTTTCCCCTCTCTCCTTCTTTTACAAAATATACAGACAATTTAAATGCTAGTCGACATATACATATACATATACATATACATATACATATACATATACTTATAGGAGAGCCAGACAGATGATGTAGGAAACAAGTGGAAATCTTTATAGCTTAAAGATTTATAGAAAAATAAAATCAACCTGCTGTCAGGGGCTAACCAGCTTTATTATCTAAGGTGTCTATTTGACAGAAATTGTTCTATCATTGGCTATCTCCTGCTTTTCCTCTCAGCTTACTGGTGATTTAAACAGCACGATTTCAGAAGTAAATTTCCTTTTTACAGTCTAAGAATGATAAGTAAATGGTGATCATTTAAATCACTTCCTGAATTTAAAGGTAAACTGTTTCTTATTTGTCTACATAGAAGAATTCTAAAGTACATAATTCAGCCTGTTCTTTTCTCACTGACTATTCTACGGAATACGATTGTTTTCTTTCTCCTTTCTAATTTTCCTCACCTTTAAATTGAAATTGTCTTCATCTTTTACCACAACACACATATTTTTATTTCCTTCTTACAAATCAATTCCTTATTTCCTAGCTAAAGGCTTCACAACTCTAGTCTATGTGATTCAGTCAGTCACATACAACATTAGTTATTTTGCTTGAAAATAAGGGCTCAGACTTCCTAAAGTAAGTTTCTGTATGTTACATTGAATCCCTAAAGGGAAGACATTACTTCTTTCTTATAATTTTGAAATCTTTTTTAAATTATAGGCCAGTAGATGCAGAGATTTGGTATTAAAGTCATGATTTGATGCTTTTAATTTTATAGTCTTCTTATTCTAACTCAAGGAGCTAACAAAATCAGGGCATGGCACCAATGAAAATACCTCCCAAATTTTATTTTAGAAATGTAAGAGTTTTTTTTGCCATTGTCTTGACTACAGAATTTCCTATTTGCAAAATTTAACAAAATTACAATGTTCTTTCTTTAGGAAATGCTTAGAGCTGTAGCTTTTTAAGAAATTCACTTCTGAGATAATTTACCCTTTTAAAACAGATTTAAAATATTCAACTTTTCTTATGTCTTATATTGATATTTCCCTGATACTGTGCACAAAAAGTTTTAAAATGGTACAAAATGATGAAAATATTACTTAAATAGATACTGAACTATTATTTAATGACTATATTGAGTAAAAGTTTTAGGAAAAAAATCTGAAATGCTTGTGTAAAACCATAGTGTGAATTTTCTAAGTGTATTAGAAAACAGTATCATTGAGTTTATCCAGTTTCTTTAATGTAACTGCCATTTTACTGTCCATCTATTAAGATACTAATTTTACTGAAATGAATTTGAGATTTATTGTTACATCCACAGATACAAATTAAGCTTTCTATCTGAGGAAAAGTTATAGTTGCTTTTAATTAGGAGCATATAGAGCTGAATGGGTATTTGATCATGTTTAATTTAAAAATAAAAGCTTTGCTGTCCCCTCTTAAAAATCATTTAGGTGTCTGACAATGTGACAGAATATGCAAACTGATGCTACTGGGCTCTGTTATCATAAATATGCAAAAACGGAGCATTTCAAGTCCCAATTTATACCTGAGGAGTCAACAATATGAGTATATTTAGACGAGCTTTATAAATTTCACTGAAATGCTCTTTGACCTAAACTGTCACATACAATTCAAATATTCCTTCCAACTGTTTGTCTGTGATTAAAATAACCGAAGAACTATAAATTCTATTTTCATTATTAAGTATGTCAAGGTTTTAAGATAACAGATAATTTAAAAAAATAGTATTAGGAAGTGTAGAGGATGGTTTCTTATGTATAGGTAGTTTTAAAAATATGTTTAACTCTTCTTTCTGTAAAATGAGCAGGTATGTTACAGGTAGAAGTAAAATTGAATCTCAACTGCAGCATGGCATAGTAGATATGCTGGTTAAAAATTCCTGGATGTCTCATGGCACCAAGCCATGTTTAAGCTTGTTTTCTTCCTCTCATTGGTGCTTAAATATACTGGAATTTCTTTTTAATCTCCATAGGAGTTGAATATAAAGTAATACCTTCTTTCAGTTCTCTACAGCTCTTTGCACAAAAGCTAAAGTACTAATAATTCACTCTCAAAAGAGAAAACATTTTATGCATAAAACTAACAATTGTAGCAATAAGGCCATGATCCTATAAAAGGACCATGATCCTATAAAAGCCCCAGATCGTGTCAGTTGTAATCACAATGCAGGGGCTAATATTAAGTTGGTGTCTAAAAATACTAACCAATTAGTTCCAAGGATACAACGTATTTTGAAACTTTAAAGCATTATTTGAAATGGCACTTTCTGGTTTTTGAAATATTTTCTAGATTGCCAAAAAATTTATCAGTATCCTCTACCCTAATATTTTCAGTTTAGGAGGCAAGCTATAGTATTATTAACATGAAAATGTCTGAGTGTGGTTGTTTGCTGCTACACATAATGGTTCTTCTAAAAAGTTTTTGAGGTCAAATTTAATCTATAGGCTTTGAGCCTGCAGACGTTTTTAAAGTTCAGATGAAGTTCCAGTGCTGTTTTCAGTGATCAAAACTTTTAAATTATATTTTCACACTTTCATACATACATAATTTTTTTCTAACAGTATGAAGTGCACTGATTTTATGGCTGCAACCAAGCCAGTCCACATCTAAGTAGCCCTATTTAATAGTTCTCTGTATTTCAGTGGCTTGTCAAAGGCACATATGTCCTACATTTAAACAAATATTCAATCTTAAGCATTCTTCAAAGGAAGTTGAAATAAATGTACCTGCTGTAGGAAAACTCAGTCTTTTTGCATCGGAAGACATCATGGTTAAAGCTTTTGCGTGGGTAGGAAATGTACCATCATTTGGGCCTAACACATGAATACATTTAGGGAAAAGGCACTCTCTAAAAGAAGTACTTACATGTGAACAAATAAGTAACGTGACAGCTACTATGGAAACAATTCTTGTAAATCTCCTAATTTTTATGTCCACAAATTCACAATCACTTTTACTTTCCTTTTTTAAAATTAACATTTTAAAATCTATGCCTGGGCACTAATACTTTCTTTTTATGCACTAGATTAAGTATGATTAGTGTTATCAACTCAAATTCTACTAGAATTTTAACAATTAGTATTACACCTAATCACATAAAATGTATACGTGATAAACATAAAGAGCTTAAGTGTTAATATTAACATTTACACAGTTCTTCCCTGTAAAGTATTCCGTGTAAATCAGCTATCTTGAAATTAGTAGAAACAAGGAATTGGAAAGTGAGAGGAAGAAAGACGAAGATGATTAATAGGTGTTTGTTTCCTAAAGACCCTAGGGAGACTTTTAAAGCATTCAGTGCTACTGTATTCTCCCGGAGTGCAAGTGCCTCTCAGCTTTCAAAGGAGGGCTGAGTCGAGTTACTCCACCAGTTACCGACGCTAAATTATTCTATTCGCGCCGTTACTGTGAAAGGAGGTCCTCTCCATGCACTGGTGCAAAGTTAAATGTACAGTACACTCATTAAAATCTTTCCCCCCAAAATCAGGACCTAAATTATGTCAAAGAAGAGAATGTTCCACGTTGACTCGAACGTTGCAAATAATCCTTCCTGAACACTAACACATTTCTCGTTCTGCAGCCTTTCTCTCCCATCCTCCAAGACCTTGCATTTTTACTCTTCATGTTCCTTTGATCAGAAATGCATAGTGTGCTTCGCGGGTTTTTGTTCTTACTCGTCCTCCAAACCAACTTCCTAGGAACAGAATCTTAAACTTCACGCAGGATTTAAGTTATAGGTATCTTTTTAAAAAAAGTAATTTACTTCTAATAAACATCATGTGATCCTCGGCCGTGGCTCTTCCTATCAACTCTCTCAATGTGCACGTATGAAGGGTTTGAGGAATTAAAACTGGACCCACAGATGTGAACACGCGGCACACAGCACGTCCCCGCAGTTCGCTGAGGGAGGTGCGGGGTCACGGACCCCGTCCAGGCGCCGACACGCACGTCCCGGCGCGTGCACCGCAGCACACGCGGACCCCGCGCGGGGAGGACCCGGCGCCGCGCTCGAGGCCACAAAGGGCGAGGCAGAGTCGGAGGGCTGAGCCAGGTGCCCAGCGTCCCTCGTGCAGGGCCGCGCTCCGGAGGCGCCCGGCAGAACCCGCGCGGCGCCGCCGGGTGGAGGGTCGAGAGCCGGCGGAGCGCCGGGCGCCGCCCTCTCGGTTCGGCTCGGCTTCGCGGCCCGCGCGCCCGCCGAGTGGCGCCCGGGAAGCGGCGGGCGCAGGCCGGCGGGAGGCCGGGCGGGAGGCCGGCTGGAGGCGGGAGGCGGGAGGCGGGAGGCGGGAGGCGGGAGGGAGGCCGGCGGGAGGCCCGCAGCCCGCGCCACCTCAGCTCCGCCGCCCCGGCTGGGGGCGCGCGCGGCCGAGGCCGTGAGCGCGCGGCGCGTGTCACGTGGTGCGCGTGTCGAAGGTCACGGCGCGCGCACAATGGAGCTCTCCGCGTCTGTGCAGAGAGGCTTCCAGGCGCTGGCCGATCCCAGCCGTTTCGATTCCAACGCCTTCGCGCTTCTCCTCCAGGCGGCTTTCCAGAGCCTGCTGGATGCCCAGGCGGACGAGGCCGTGCTAGGTAAGCAGCTGGGCGCCGAGCGGAGGCGGCCGGGTGGCGGGGCGCCCGGAGGAGCGGAGCGGATCGCAGCGGGGCGAGCGCGGCGGGGCCGGGAGAGGAAGTCCGCAGGCCGTGCCCTTCGCTCCGGACGGAGTGTGGGCTCGGGCTCTGCGGGCGCCAGCGGCCCCCAGCATTGTTCTGTCCCGCTTGGCACCTGCACACTGCCGGCTCCGCGTTCCGGGCCCGATCTTCCTCCCAGGCGCTTTGTTCCTTTTGTAAAGCCCGAGTGCAAGTCTTGTTTGTGGCCTAAACAGCCAACGTTTTCAGCCTGGGCCGGGGCAGCGGCAAGTTTGACACTTGGACTTCAACTGGGGGGGCTCCTTGTAATTCAAGCTCGCAGGACTGGGCTGGTAAGGGTTTAAAACGGTCTTTCCCAAGTCAGGACTAGAGGTCAAAGAGACCAGCTCAGAGAAGATCTCACGTTCCTAACAAAACTCCAGCACTCTAGCTTATTGTATTTTGCACAAATTCTTCGCTCCAGAATGCTGAAATAGGGCGCATGATGTTTTGTTCCGCACCAGTTACTCGGAGGCCAGCCTCTCTGGAGCGGTCTGCCGAGTGCGAGGGCACTGTCAGTGCGGATTACAGGTATCTTTTAAGACAATTCGCTTCTGAATCATTTTCTTAAATATAAATAATCAGCAATTCAAAAATTTTTTCTGTAGCTTTATGAACAAGGTATTTGTACAAAAAGTATGAAAGTGGAACTTCAAACAAAAATAGTAACCACCACCTGGGTTAATCTCAAAAGAAACAAGGAAACAGGGCTGTCAAAACCTGAAAATACTGATAGAATTTTGAAATTCTTATTGTGCATTTCACTCCCTTCCCTGCAGCCTCGCCCCCTTCAGGTGCTACTGTTCACGAACCTAGTTACCTTTAAATTTTATCAGTTGTAGCCTGGTTACTCTCAAATTTATACCATTTAAAATATTTACCTAATTTTTTTTCCCTTTTGAATTTACTCCATCCAGTGTTAGGAGGAGTTCGTTTTTTTCCCTTTGAGGCCCATCTGTTTTTAAGTATTAAGTTTTAAGTATTAAGGCAAAATAAAAGATAACTGAAAACAGATAAACAAAGTAGAATTACTGATGTGTTTTCTTTATTACTTGGCGATTGACCTTGTTGCTCATCTCATTTACTCATAATTGACAGTCGTAATTGAATGCTTTGATATATTGTTAAAAAGGGATTTTACCCGAGTTACAATATCTTTTTAGGAACACGACTCCAAAGAATTTATTATTACAGACGTCACTGTCATTGAATTTATTTTAGATCACCCAGACTTGAAACATATCGACCCAGTGGTTTTAAAACATTGTCATGCAGCAGCTGCAACCTACATACTGGAGGCAGGAAAGCACAAAGCTGACAGATCAACTCTCAGGTACAAGATTTATTTGAACATCCATGTGTTGTGAAGTAGTATCTTTGTGATTCCGATTTCAGTTTTTAAAATGGAAATTAAACTTTGGCTCCCCCCCCCCAGCACCTATCTAGAAGACTGTAAATTTGACCAAGAGCGAATAGAACTGTTCTGCACAGAATATCAGGTTACCTACTTTAACTTTTTAAATTAACAGTTACTACTTTGCATTGTACTCAGTTTGCAAAAATGTTGTTTTCTTTCCCTTTTTTTCCCCTCCTCAGAATAATAAGAATTCCCTAGAAATCCTACTGGGAAGGTAGGTACTGTGTAAGGTGTCAAGCTGAGGCACTTTTTATTTGCAGGTATGAATGGAGAGGGCAAATGTGAAACAAAGCAGGGCCAAAAAATCTGGGATCCTGGCCCAAAGAAAAGGGGCCAAAGGGCGTGTCAAGCAGTAGTTAAGCTAATATTATTAAAGATGCTGGTTATTGTGTAATTTTTTTGTATCAGAACTTGATAATAAAACAATTTTAAAAATTAAGAATGTGTAAAAATGGGCTGAAGGGTACAAGGTCGGCACCATTCTTAGTAAAGATAAATGCTCTTATTCCAGTAGATATTATATGTTAATTTATCATTGTTTCTTTCAGTATAGGCAAATCTCTTCCTCATATAACTGACGTTTCTTGGCGCTTGGAATATCAGATAAAGGTAAATTTTAACAAACTGTTCTCCAGAAGGATTTAGGGAACTTTTTGGGAGTAAAAAAAGACTAATGTGTTGTATTGTTTTAGACCAATCAACTTCATAAGTTGCACAGACCTGCATATTTGGTGACTTTAAATGTAGAGGTATGTGTCTACAGTTCCTGTCTAAAAATTAAATATCTAATGAAATCTCAAATTTCTTTGATTTAAATGAACAGCATTTTTTTTTTCTCCTTTAGAACACTGATTCCCAATCCTACCCTGAGATTAGTTTTAGCTGCAACATGGAACAGTTACAGGTACAGTATTAGGATTTGTCTTTCATAGATGTTTGACAATGCTTACATAAACTTCAAAAAAAAGTAATTTAAATAAATACTTGTCAGCAAATAATGAAGGTTGGTTACAGATTTAATAGAAAGGGGGCTTCACAAGCATTATTTTGACAGACTTCACTTCTGAAATGAAGGTGTTACTAATTTGCTTGCTGTTCCCTGTAATTAAACTTTGAAAGTGCAGTGTAAATTCCTTCAACTCATGATGTTTGGTCCATTAAGATAAAGCAAAATCGCAAAATTAAGACTGTAGCTTTGAAAACTCCATCGCTGCTTACAGAACTCAAAATTTCCAAATAGGATTGTTAAGCAGTACTTTTAAATGATTTTTGTTAAGGGAGCCAAATATGGAAGATTTTGAATGTTAATATTGCCACTGTAAACCTAGGAGACTAAAAAATAGATTGACTTATAGGGCAAATTATTTACCAATTGAAAAAGATATTTCCTTAAAATTTAGATGCAATTAAAATTTTGAAAGACTTCTCTGAGTCTTTTCATGTAACCAGACTTTCAGATAATGTGTATGTAGCATAAACTTTAGATGTCTCCAGACTTTCAACTCAGATATATTTAAGAGGATTCAGTTACTCATGTTTGTCTAATGGCAAATAGCTGATGAAGATGCTTCTTTTGACTGATAGTAGTTTGTCGAAGGTTAAAATCCTAGTGAACTTCAAACTCGTTTAGAACGTATTCTCCCGACTTTCTTCTTGTACTTCCCTTGAACTCGAATACTTCATCATATGTTTTAATCCTAAAAACGTGGTATTCTCTGTATCTTTTAGGACTTAGTAGGGAAACTTAAAGATGCTTCAAAAAGCCTGGAAAGAGCGACTCAGTTATAAGTTGGAGAAATTAACGATCTTTCTGAGTCTAGAGGAAAACCAGAAATGCTGTGAATCGTCGTTTGTGCGACCTGGATGTCCTAATTTTCAGTAGAAAAAAGCTTCCTTTTGAATTTGCCATTTTGATTTTAAAAATGTGAAAGTTGAGAGGGGAATTCTACACATTTGACTCATCTTTGGTATCACTGTATATTTCTATTTTGACCTTTTCCTTCTATGAAAAGAAATACTACACTGAATAAAAAAAAGGTGTTGTTTCCATAAAGAGTGCTGGATTGGAGTTTGTTTGGACTGGAGTTTGTGTTAATTATTACTTTGTGTGAATAGCGTTAACTTTTAACGATCGCCTTTCTTGGGGTTCAGCCCAGGGGAAGGATGCGGATCCCAGGCAAGGGCCGGGCCAGCCCGGGCCAGATTGGACGCGTGGCCGCGGAGGGCGCCCGCCCGTTACCTGGCGGAGGCTCGCCCGCAGCCCGAGCCCGCCGCCCGTCGCCCGCGCGCGCCCCGCCTCGGCGGCCGGTGGCCAGGGAAGGGGCCGGCGCGGCCGCTGTTGTTTCCGCGAGCTCAACTCGGGCGCAGGTCCCGCGCTTGGGGCCGGAGTCCGGGCCGCGGCCCGCGGAGCCGGCGCCCAGGTCGGCAGGAGCCCGCGGACGCGTGCACCGCGGGCGGGAGACCGCAGAGACGGGGCGGTGGGCGCGCGGCGTGCGGGCCCGCAGCGAAGCCCGCGCCGAGAGCGGGGTGGCGCGTGTGGCGCTGTAGAGAAATGTCTGTCTCCGCGGCCGCGCCAGCGCCAGCGCCGACGCCGCGCTCGGGGAGGGGGCGGCGCGCAGGGGAGGGGGCGGGCGGCCCGACTACACCGACACTAATTCCCAGGCCGCCCTTAAGGAATGAGGGAGCACGTGACCCGGGGGCGGGGGCGGGGGCGGGGGCGGGCGGACTCCGAGCCATTTTGGAGCCGGTGTCAGTTTCCACTCTGCCTTCAGCGGTGCATTTTTTTCCACCCTCCCCTCCCCCCGCCTCGCGCCCCTCCCCCGCCTCGCCGCCGCCGCCGCCGCCGCCGCCGCACACACGGCGCCCCCGCCCGCCCGCCGCCTCCCCCGCAACTATGAAATAATAACCGTAGTATCAGAGGCAGAGCGCGGGCGAGACAATGGGGATGTTGGCGAGGGAGCCCCGCGCCGGGTCGGAAACACCTCCCAGCCCCGCAGAATAATACCGATCGCGCCCCCTCCGCGCGCTCCCTCCCCCAGCGCGGAGCGGGAGGCGGCGGCGGCCGAGGAGGAGGAGGAGGAGGAGGAGGCCCGGGAGGAGGCGGCGTTGGAGGCCGAGGCGGAGGCGGAGGAGGAGGCCCCGGAGGAGGAGGAGGCGGCCGAGGCGGCGGCGGAGGAGGCCGGCTCGGAGCGGCATGAGCTGAGCGCGCGGCCGGCTCGGCTGCGCTCGGTGCCCATTGACAGCGGCGTCTGCAGCTCGCTCCAAGATGGCCGCTTGGCTCGCATTCATTTTCTGCTGAACGACTTTTAACTTTCATTGTCTTTTCCGCCCGCTTCGATCGCCTCTCGCCGGCCGCTCTTTCCGGGTACGTAGGAGGCGAGGCGCCTCCGGGACGGGGCCGGGGCCGGCGGGGGGTCCGGCGGGGCCGGGCGGCCGCGGGCGGCGGGAGCGGCTCCCCCACCTCGGCCCGCGCGGCCGGAGGCGCTGACAGGCGGGCGCCGCCGAGCCCCGGCCCCGCGCCGCCTCCCCGCGAGCGAGCGAGCGCGCGCCCGCCGCCCGCCGGGGACCGGCCCGGCCCGCACCGCGCCGCACCCGCGCCGCGGACCCCGGCTCCGGCGCCCTCGCACCGCGCGCCGCACATGGTCCCCGCGCCGAGCTCGCGTCTGCAGCCTCGGCGGCTCCCGCGGCCGCGGCGCCCTTTGTTGGGAGGCAGATGGGGACGGAGCGGCTCGGGCGCCTCGAGTCGGGAGCCGCCTGGGTCCGAGGCTCCGCTCCCCTCGCGAGGAAAGCGCCCCGGGGGCTCCGCGCCGACAGGGAGCGCCCCCATCTTATAGGGACGGGGCCCGGGGGGCGCCGCGTCCCCGCCGAGGTGGGTGTTAGGCCGGGGGGCGCCCCGGCGGGGACGTTATTAACTTAAGTTGGAGGGACACTTGTGAGAAATCGGATGGCTCGTAAGATGGCGGTTCCCAGTTGTTTCCCCCGAGGTCTTCTGCATTCGTGTGGGAAAAGGGTAAAGTTTCAAGGTGCTGTTTGTCGGGAGTCTGGGACGAGCTCTCCCAGCTGGCTTGGGACCTGCTTCCCGGGAAATGGGCATCTCCAATGGGGAGGGTTTTGTGGGTTTTCTTTGAGTGAAGATGGTGACTGGACGTTCATTACTCTTGTGTAGATTTCCTTTCTCTGTCTGCTCTCTCCTCCTTTTTCTTCCCCCCTTCGCAGAGACTACAACTTTTCTCCCCACCTCTCCCGCGGGATGCACTCGGAATCCTGGCTTTGTGTCCACTGTGCTTTATGGGTTTTGCTAAATGTCACACAGGTCAGGTGGCGAAGGGATGCTCTGGAAGAGAAGCTCTCAGAAGTTGATTGCTTATGTTTACGCAGTCATTTGGGCTTGACAGCGATAGAGCACGATCTTTCCCCCCAGAGATTTACAGTTAATAATTGGGAGTAAACAAGTAGAGAGACTTTGATCATTCCCAAATGCAATAAAAGGATTTAGTGGGCTTAGTGGTCACGGTTCAATATTTGAAAGAATCCTGTATTAACCCCTTCCCTTAAAGTAGGCAAAATTCGGGGCATATATATCCAAACGCAAGTGGAAGCTGATGCTTCATAGGATGTTAGGAATAGCTCAACCTATATTTTATAGGGATCTTAATCTCCATGTTTTGGAAACACATTATAGGGAACTTTGTAAATTGGGAGTTCTTACGAAGTTGTGAGACTCCAAACAGTAGTAACGTTTGGGTTTTAAGTAGACAAATCAGGTGTTTCTGAGATTGATTGTATGAGCAAATTGCAAAATTTTGATACTTGAATTCATTTCCATACTTTTCCTTCAACGTGCAGTTAGTAGTTGAAGTAACCTTACTGGGGCAGATCAGGCCTTGTTATCTTTAAAGCCCTTTAAAAGACACACATAATAAGCGTTCATAAGAAAATGAAACATAACTGTATTTGTAAACCCATTACAAGTCCATGACTAAGTTCTTGGACACATCCTAAATGTCCACATAGGCAAAATTCTACCCGACTTCACTTAACCCCAGGTTTACACCTTGCTTGTATTGAGGTGTGAGCCCCAACTGGTCTTGTGGTGTTCATTTGCATTTCTTAGACTGCTGTAGTCTAGCTGATTGTTAAGAGCTGGCTTCTGTTTTCCTTCATTTTGACATTACTGGTGTTAGGCCTTCACCTAGAAACTGACAGCCCTAAGTACATTATGGTGTTGAGTTTTTGCACCATTGTATGTTTGAAGTATTTTTGCTGGCTTCGGGGTAGTTTCTGTGTTGCAGCTGAGGTGATTTTCATTTCTAAGATGGAAGAGAGTTCTTCAAAACCTTATTAAATGTGTCAAACTTTTTGAAAGTATGCGTTAGGTTTTCAGTACTGTCCAATAGGATAAAGAGAGTAAGAACTGACTTTTTATATAAGAAAAAGTGTGTTTAAGCCTAAATGGTACCAAGAACATGGCCACACTCTCCTGAGCTAAAGCAGGGGAACTGTATAGATTAAGACAAGGTGAATTTCAAAGGTTTTTGGTCAAGCATATTTGACTTACATGTTCAAAGCCAAGTGATAGATAAACTACCCCTTAGATTTGATTGTTTTGTGAGTTAATATTTGGTGTTGGTCTTCTGTAAGGAGAGAAGAAATAAAGGCAGCTGTTTTTATTGGAGCTCTTGGATGGACTTGAGGATCAGTGACAGCCTTAGCCAGATTTTCCCAGGCAAACAGCAGTCCCACCTTGCCAACCGTCTTTTCTAGGAAAGATCCTGTGATTTCACAAGGAGAGTTTGCTTTAATCACCAAGGCTGGTCTTAAATCCTCAAATACAAGTTGATTTAAAAACTGCCTTCTGTAGGGACTCTGTACCATCTACAGCCCCTTGGCCATTCCACCTAGACTGATGTTAATGTAAGTTGGTGGTGTTCTTCTGAACAAGGGACCCAAGCTGACTGAGGGATCCACACGAATTTTCTGGTTGGGGTCGCTGGTTGTCACTGTGGTCCCTGTCGTGAGAGGCTTGGTTTTGGTTTGGGCCACTTCTAGTGCTCTGCTCAGAGCTTCAGCCCCTGAGGTATGTTGACCAGTGTTTCCCTTTCCTGAAACAAAGGTCCCTATAACTAAAACCTCAGATGCATCTTACTGCAGATTTTGTAAGTCTCTAGATTTCCATTCAAGGCAGCTTTGAGAATTTACTTCAGTCCGGTCTAGAAGCTTTCAAGTTCTGAAATAAATGAAGGGGGTGGGGGTGGCAATAAAAAATGTGACTACTTTTCAGCAGTACTAGACGAAGTAATTGACTTTCCTGATTGTCCCTTGGTGCAGTTTTGCTGACAGTTCAGCACTGTAGCTTTTCTGAGGTATTTAATATCGTTTGGGAACATAATTTCAGTGTATGGGGTTAGTATAGAAGCTAGGCTGAGAAAAAGAGTATTTGTTCTCTTCTGTCATTACTCTGGGTTGACAAGGTGTTGATTCAGCGTTGGGAATGGGCTGGTCACATGGTTCTTTATATATTGTCACTATCCTACCGATGAAAGTAGTTTTTCTTGCCTCCAGCAGAGTGTGTCCAAGTAAAACCCAGGGCTTTGCCCCCTCCTCCTCCTCTTGTGAAGCAGTTTTCAGTCCAAAACTTTGTTTGGCTCATCCATCTCCAGGAGAACTTAGGGAAGGAAGCTCTAGAGAGGTTCGGTTCAATAAACATCTCTGCAACTTGAGCCTTGACGCCTTTGGGCTAAGTGCACAGTTGGCAGTTCTCGAAGGATCCCGTGGTGAAAGTTCTGACCTGGTGATCGCTAGCAGCACCCACGAACAGTCAGGATAGGAAACCAGCCCTGCCCCCGTCCGCGTCCACGTGGAGAGGCCCGAGGTCGGAGAGGGCCTGGCGTGGCTCGTTCGGCCTCGGGGGCCGCCCCGCCCGCCAGCACCGGGCGGGCCCCGCCCCGCCCCTCCCTCGCGGGCGCCCGCACACCCGCCGCGGCCCGGGCTCGGCCGCGCTGCGCGGAGTTGTAGCGGTGGCCGGATGCCAAGAGTAAGTGTAAGTTGCTATGGAAACCCTGACTGAGGCGAGTTCCGAATCCGGAGCGAGACGGAGCCCGGGGCGCCGCCGGATCCGCCCCTCTCATCCCGGCCCCCAGGCGTCCTCTGCGCCCAGGCCCGGCGGCCGGCCGAGGTACTCCTCCTGCGGCCGGCACCCAGCTCCGGAAATTCCAGGGATGCAGATAGAGCAGAATTTGTTTTCCTTTTGTATCTCGTAAAAACCTGCCAGGTTCGGGGTGCTGGAGCCCTCTAAAACTGCCAGAACCCGGGGCTTTTCAACTGAAGGTCCGCAAAGAAGGTTTGCAGTGAGTTCCGAGGGTTGGAATGAACCCTAGTGGTCGGTGACTATCTGTAGGGTCCGTGTGGTATCTGCAGCAGCCGAGGGGCTGCCCGCCTGGAGGACAAATGGGACCAAAGGAACCCAGCTCCCAACCCCCTCCGGGAAGGGCCCGAGAGACTAGAAGATTTAGTTGAATGCTTTTGCGCCATTTCAGTAGAATTGATTCAGATCTGGATAGATCCTTTCGTAGGAAACGTTGGGACAGTCCAGCTGTTCAGTGTTAAACGGTTTTTATGCACAATGTCTTAGAGTGTGCAGTTAACTAGGAGTTATAGATAATCTTGAATCTTTCTTTGAATCATAGCCAATATTTCTGTGTTTCACAGGATCTTTTATTGAGCAGAAATGCATCGAACAACCAGAATCAAGATCACTGAGCTGAATCCCCACCTAATGTGTGTGCTTTGTGGCGGGTACTTCATTGATGCCACGACCATAATAGAATGTCTACATTCCTGTAAGTACGGCAGCTCTCTCGTGTGTCATGTATATACCATTCTTCCTGAACCTTAAAAAACGATTACATCTCAATAGTCCCTTGGGCATTTTGGTACAAACTGGTAGGATTAATTTTCTCCTCTTGTATTTAGTGATTTTTTTTTTTTTTGTCATCACCTATTTTAAGTATTACAAGCATGCAGTGTTGTTCACAGGATATTGATTGAATGCGATTATTTACTTGGAAGTACCTTTTGGCATTTACCATCTTGCTTCTACTAATTCTTAATTTCTGACACTACATTTTAGTGCTTTGGAGTTTAGACTCTAAACTTACAAAAACTTTACCTACTTCTAGTCTGTAAAACGTGTATTGTGCGTTACCTGGAGACCAGCAAGTACTGTCCTATCTGTGATGTCCAAGTTCACAAAACCAGACCGCTACTGAATATAAGGTAGGAAAATGTTTCAATCCTTGTCTGTAATTCTTACATACAGAGAAGGCAGTCCTGTTTTATCTTCACAGAAAATTTATTCTTGAAATCTGCTTTGTGAAGGGTAACTCTTTAATTTCTTGCCATTTTTATGGTGACCAACTTTAGACAAAATTCATTATTATTTCGGTGATTTTTCAGGTTATTTTCTAACTGTTCTTTAAAAACTGAATTAGTTCTCCGTTTCTGCACATGATAGATAAGAATAAATGTTTAAAAAGTACTTCCATACTTCATTTGTATTAATTAATTTAATAACTTGAAAGACACACTTCTCCAGATGTGAAATTATTAGTGATTATATAAGTATGTTTCTTCTGATTTTAAATATTACATAGTTACTCTCATAGTTCTAATTTTAGCATGTAGACAGCATTATGACAAATTAAAAGAAGCTAAATATTAATGAATTTTTTATTTTTTGTTATATTAATTGTTGGTTACTTTTCTAATTTACCCTTTTTCAGGTCAGATAAAACACTTCAAGATATCGTATACAAATTAGTTCCAGGGCTTTTCAAAAGTGAGTAACATGAGTAAGTGAATTTAAAGAGGATATGCATGGGTTTTACTTGCTACACTAAATGTTTTAATCTTTTCCCCATTTAGATGAAATGAAGAGAAGAAGGGATTTTTATGCAGCTCATCCTTCAGCTGATGGTAACTTTTTAGGGGGCAGAAGATACTTACATGGAGGGAAAATTATCTAGTGCTTAAAATTGGTTAAAATTGAGTGTAAAGTACCCTTTCTATTCTTATTTATGTAAAATATTTTAAGTAAAAGTTTAACTTTTAAAATTAAATTTCAAATGTCTTTGTAGCTGCTAATGGCTCTAATGAAGATAGAGGGGAAGTTGCAGATGAAGAGAAGAGAATTATAACTGATGATGAGATCATAAGCTTATCCATTGAATTCTTTGACCAGAACAGGTAAATTATTTAGGAAATCTATTTCATACTAATGTGTTTTATTAGATAACATTGTTTGACTAGTAATTTTTGTTTCTTAGATTGGATCGGAAAGTAAAAGACAAAGAAAGGTCTAAGGAGGAGGTATGTTCCGTCACAAAAATATAAAGGAAAAAGTAGTTTCTTAGTTTGATTCCTCGTGCTGCAGAAAAACAAAAACTGGATTCTTGATTTTACGAGGGGTGATTTGCCCTTTAGAATAATATTCTGTGGGCAGATAATGCTGCTAAATACAAGAAAATGGGATGTTTGATGTTTAAGGGGAATCTGTATGATGTTTTATAGAATTTATTTTATATATAGTTGCTGTTTTTATAGAATATCTTACACAGTTCGTGTTTAATATACTTGTTCTGATTATGCTTAGCATGTTAAATATACATATTTGTATTTATTCATTTAGTGTTTGCAGTAGTAAATTCAAATTATACTTGTGAGTTCGATTGCATCTAGTTTGTGTATTAATACCTTTTATCATATTTAGGCATTTGAATTAAAATTTTGTCTTATTTGAAAGGAAGCTGAAAAAAACTTTTGTAAATTTGTCCTCAGGTGAATGATAAAAGGTATTTACGATGCCCAGCAGCAATGACTGTGATGCACTTGAGAAAGTTTCTCAGAAGTAAAATGGACATACCTAATACTTTCCAGGTATCTATTTTATAGTCTTATTTGTGTAGTTTAAAAAAAAAAAAAACTTAGGGTTTTCTTTTTGGATTATGAACTGAAAAACATGATAGGGAAAACTTTAAATTTAATGCTGTTGTTGGAAGATAATCTCTTAAAATACTTTGGTTAAATTGTGTTTTAAGATATATAACAAATCTCTTGATAATTTTTAAGAAATATTTTTTCTCATTTGAAGTTTCAAGAAGGGTCTTTTTTTGTCCAAATGTTTGGAGAAAGTGTTTTCTAAAGTACTATGACAACTTTTAGATGACAAAAATATGTAGATTTACCTTTGCTTTTGTGGTACTTAATAACTGAAATATTCTTCAATAGATTGACGTCATGTATGAAGAGGAGCCTTTAAAGGATTACTATACACTAATGGACATTGCCTACATTTATACCTGGAGACGGGTAAGAAGGCTATTGTCTCTTTTGTCGGGTAGTGAAGGCCGTATAAAGATGTGAGTGACTTTTTTTCCCCCTCTTAACTTTGCAGAATGGCCCACTTCCTTTGAAGTACAGAGTTCGACCTACTTGTAAGAGAATGAAGATCAGTCACCAGAGAGATGGACTGACAAACGCTGGAGAACTGGAAAGTGACTCTGGGAGTGACAAGGCCAACAGCCCAGCAGGAGGTATTCCCTCCACCTCTTCCTGTTTGCCCAGCCCCAGTACTCCAGTGCAGTCTCCTCATCCACAGTTTCCTCACATTTCCAGCACCATGAATGGAACCAGCAGCAGCCCCGGTGGTAACCATCAATCTTCCTTTGCCAATAGACCTCGAAAGTCATCAGTAAATGGATCGTCAGCAACATCATCTGGTTGATTCCTGAGACTGTTAAAGAAAAAGTTTTAAACTCCTGATTTATATAGATATCTTCATGCCATTACAGCTTTATAGATGCTAATACATGTGACTATCGTCCAGTTTGCTTTCTTTTGTAGTGACATTAAATTTGGCTGTGAAAGACGGACTAGTTGTGATACTTGTATGGACATTAATTGAAAAGAAAGATTGTTCCCATAAAGAATTGGATTCTGGGAAAGCAGACGATTTTTTTTTACTGTGTTGGGAAAGATGTGAAATGGTTTCTGTAACTGATGTTTGGATTTGGAAATACTCTGCAGTGGCTAGAAGCATTGGCCATAGTTTGTTAATCTCAACTAATGCCTATGTTACATTCTCCTTGATTGTTCTTGTTATCATGCTGTTTTGTGAACCTGTAGAAAACAAGTGCTTTTTATCTTGAAATTCAACAGATGGAAAGAATAAACATAGAATAATGCATTCTATGTAGCCATGTCACTGTGAATAACGATTTCTTGCATATTTAGCCATTTTGATTCCTGTTTGATTTTTATTTCTTTGTTGCTACGCAAAACCGATCAAAGGAAAGTAAACTTCAGTTTTACAATCTGTATGCCTAAAAGCGGGTACTACCGTTTATTTTACTGACTTGTTTAAATGATTCGCTTTTGTAAGAATCTGATGGCATTATGCTTGTTGTACAATGCCATATTGGTATATGACATAACAGGAAAACAGTATTGTATGATATATTTATAAATACTATAAAGAAAATATTGTGTTTCATGCATTCAGAAATGGTTGTTAAAATTCTCCCAACTGGTTCGACCTTTGCAGATATCCATGCCCTATATTGAGGGTAGCTTACCAGCACAGAATATTTTTAATATTAATAATCTAGTTCTAAATTCTGCTCCATTGAAAGCAGTTGGCAAATAATTCTCATACTGATGTCTCCAGTAATACATATTTTCTTTTAAAGTTAATCATTACAGTAAAGAAAAACTTCATAAGAAATATGGAAATAATGTCTTAATTTTTCATTGGTTATAATGGAATTAATGTGTTTTTAAATGCCTATTTCTCTGTAATTCTAAAATTTTTAAGTAAACCAGCTAATTGCTGGGAGAAGGCATTTTGTCTAAAATTATTTTAATATGTGGTGTAATAATTTCAAATTTAAGAATTGTTTTAACAGTAATGGAATACGCCTTCTTTGTAATGTCTAGAAATAGAAGCAATTTATCATGAGCTTCTACAGGAATTTTTAAATACAGCAAGTATGTTAACTTTAAATATGAATAATCCCAACAGTTTTCAGTGTGTTTTGCTTTGGTCGAACTTGGTGTGTGTTCCTCACCCATCAGTTATTTGTGAGGGTGTTTATTCTATATGAATATTGTTTCATGTTTGTATGGAAAGTTGTAGCTAAACATTTCATTGTCCCTAGTCTGCAAAAGAAGCACAATTCTATTGCTTTGTCTTGCTTATAGTCATTAAATCATCACTTTTGCATATATTGCTGTTATTTTGGCTTTCTTTAAAAGATTCAGTAAATGTTTTATGAAACCACAAAATACATATATTTTTATTTTGACCTAAATTTGTACAGTCCCGGTGTAAGTGTTGTTTCTAATTATAGTTGTAAAATGAAATTTCATTTGTAATTGGGAAAAATCCAATAAAAAGGATATTCATTTAGAAAATAGCTAAGATCTTTAATAAATTTGATATGAAAAGCACAATGTGCGGAAGTTTGGGGAACCCTGTAGTGGATGACAACAGGTAAAAGCTAAAGAGAATACTGTCTTAAATATTAGTGATGTTGCCAAGTACATGCTTCGTTGTAAATTGTTTGAGAGCCCACTGAAAGATGTATCTGTTTATTTACAATCTTTGAAGTAAAAGTTACCAATGTTTGTCAATTTGGGTGAATTTAACTCATTTTTCTAGGCCTAATTTTTCCATGATGTTATCTAGGACAAAGAAAATGTTAGTAACTTATCTTTCAAATGGTATTTTTACTTTGGGTAATGGTATGAAAATAATGAAAAAAAGTACTTTTCCAAGAGCAAAAACCTAAATGCTGGTGGGCTATAACTTACATTGAACCAAGTTCTAAGTTTAACGTGGAACTCACAATCTTGACATTTCAACCTCTATCATGGACATATTTATGAAATTTACTGTAACATGCATTAGCACTGTTTCACTGTACTGAACATTTCCATTTATTTGAAAGTTATACTCAATTTGAAAATTGCAAAGTTTAAAAGGATATTTTAGGTAAGATTTCCTTGTTTTTTAATAAAAATTCTCATGGTTTTCATTCTTAATCAGCCACTGTAGTTCTAACAATTGGGATTTAAAACTTGCTAAATTACCATTTAAAAACCTCCTGAAAACTAATTTTCACAGGTTCTAAGTTTTATCAAAATAGGGTCCTTAAAAAGTCAGTTCTAGGGTTTGATTTGCTTCTAAAATATTAGAGGATCCTGTTCCATCAAATTAGAGTTAAAATACTCTACTGAAGATACCTAAATTGATTTCACAGGTTTTTAACTTAGATGCAAAAAGAAAAATGAGACTGGTGCTGTTGGGTAAATAGTGATCTATCTTGTTTTACACATGCATAGCACTTTAAAAGTACTTTGTGCTTTTTAAATTGCCGGCCGTTAATTGCAGAGTTGAAAAAAGAAAGTTGCCTTTTAGTTGACTAATCAGTCAGCCACATTGCTTGTTTTCCATATCCGTATGTGCAGATGTTCGGATTTATATGGAAGTAAAATGCAACTGACAGTGAACTGGTAGAACTTTCACTCTTCCCTCTTTCTCCAATATTGGTATTTGGAAGACCTCCTCTGTGAAGTCTTGATTACACTCATTTTTTAGGCCTATCGAGATACTTTTGTTATGCAATGTTGATAGGAACTTAAAATACCTGTGTGAAATGCTACTTGCATTGAACAAGAAAAGACGTCAGATCTTTTTAGGTAAATTACAACCCGTGGAGGGGGCTTTTAGGAACAATTTGCCTTGGAACCTAGTCTCTTAGAATCCTGGGGTGAAGAAAGAGTGTTCTCCATTTCTCTATACAAGTTTAATAAATGTCTGGTAACTTTTTCTTCTTACTGCTCCGGGATTGACAGTTGAAAATTCTGATTCAGTTTAGTTCCCACATCAATTAAGAGGTTCTTAACATTTTGGAAACAGTCGTTTCCCCCATGTAATCTTCCTGCATTTTGCTTGAAACTAAGGTCTTCATCAAACTGCACTGAAAATGACTAGACTTTTACCACCTGAAGTCTGTACACCTAACAATACTAATTAAACCCTTGTCTAAAACCGTCTCTATCTTTAAGATACTTTGCAAAGAGAGGACCCTCCTCTAACGTATGTATAGTTCTCGGGTTAGATGCATCATTTCACTCGAAGATACTCATGTGTAAAATGAACACAACAGGTTGATTATTCTAAAGTCGCTCAAAAAATATTCTGACAAAAAATAATTGAACTAATTTGGGACGATAGAATCAAAGGGATTCTTTACAGGAAGTCAGGGTATAAGACATTCCGGTCTCCTGATAAATCAAACTTGGGAAACAGCCGGCTCAAGACCTTGAGTCAGCCGATCTCGCCCAGCAAATCTCAAGATCCCCCAGTTTTTATTATGAAAGTCTGAAAATGTTTACACAGTCGAGTGTTTCCTGTTTCCGCAGTTAATTTTTTTTAACGTTTTTCTTTTTTTGCTTCTTGAAACGGATTTCCTTTATTTGCACTAGTCTCCTTTTCTTAGTGAGCAGTTTCTGAAGGTAGCACATGAAGAACTTCACTACCAACTCCCCCCAAACCAGACCCTCCCAAGAAAGGTTTGAGGATGCCAGGGGAAGGGACCAGGATGCTGCCTCCAGGGACCGGCTTCGCTTCTCCGCCATCAAGCTGCCTTTCAGGCCAGGGGGCCTTCGCTGTTACTCCCTCAAGTCGACGACGTCGTCCTTTGTTATCAAAGACTGCTCTGAGATCTTCGTGAGTTTTTCTGAAGAAGTTTAAGTGGATAACTCTCCCTCAATCTCATTTAGACCTCTGAGTAGTCAGCCCTCAGTAAAAAATTTCCGAACGATGACTTCAGTCTGTCTCATTTTTCAGACTCTTGGCTTAAAAATATTTTCCCAAAGATTACCCAAAAGAAATAATGTATAAAACCAGCAAGCGTTAGAGTCACCTGCATTTAAGTAAAAATACTGTTGCTCAGTTTCCTGGGGTATTATAAGGTATAAAACTTCACAGGAAACATGATGTCAAGGTGCATGGCGACGATTCGGAGATCTCCAAGTCTGTCTTCCGAAATCAGCTAGGTCCCGGGGTGCAAAAACAAACTTCCGCGGGAGGTTACTGACCAGCGCACTAGGGAGACCTGTGGAAATGGGAATGGAAGGAGCGAGGGCGCTGCGGAAACGCATCGAGGTGACTGAAGGGAGAAGATCTAATCTGAGGTCTGATGCTGGAGTGGAAGATACCCCAACAAAGAGTGCAGCACGCGCCGGGAAAGCCCACGACAAGGTGATCGGCGTGGTGGGGAGCGGGGGCGCTTCCCTTTCCCCGGGCCGGAGAAGGGAGGTTTCGAGGTCGCACTGCCCAGGACGCCGGCCAGGAGGGAACGACCTCGCTGCTCACCGCGTCGCCCTGGGCCACGGGGCTTTCGCCGGAAGGGCAGGTTAAAGGAGACACGGCCTCTCCCCTCCTCGTGTTCAAACTAGGAACTCTCTGAGGGGCAGCAAAGGCCCCGGCTCAGACCTCCCCTCCGAACCGCCGGGCGACTCGGCCTGGCCGGGAGCTCGAGCCCTGCGCCGCCAAGCCGGAGGCCATTTTGCGCGTGCGCCGCTCGCCTCGCACCGCCCCGTGCTGAGACGCGCGGCTCCCGCCAAATTCGAAAGCTGGATTGTCAGGCCCGGCCGGGCGCGGGGCCGGGAGCCGCCAAGTCCGCGTCGCCGCCCCTGCCGCCGAGGCCGTCCGCGCCGCGGGGACGAGCCCTGGAGCCAGGCTTGCGTGGGCGGAGGTCGCCCGCACCTCGCGGGCCAGCGCGGACGCGCGCGTCTGACCGCCGTGCTGCGATCGTCGTCCTCCCTCCGTCCCCGCTTCCAATCCAGCGCCCTTTCTCCCCCACGAACGAAGTGTCCTCGTGCTGGGCCTCGGTCGGACGGCTGTTAAACCGTCACAGTGCAGGGCTGCCGCGGGTGGCTGTGGAGGTGGCCTGGGAAAGGCAGGCCCAGGGGAGATTTTGGGGCTGGGCCGGCCGGGCGCCGCGCGCAGGACCCGCGAGGTCGGCCGAAACCTCGCACCTCTGGCCCCGGCGACGCCCGCGTGGGTCGCGCCCCGGGAAGCGGCGCACAGGTGCGGGCAGGCGAGAAAAGGGGCCGCAGGATGCGTTCGGCTTCCTGCCCAGCCCGCCGGCCAGAGCCCTGGCGCCCCACGTGCGCCCCACACGGGGGTGGGGCCCCGGGGAGCGCATCAGGAACGCGAAGCGAAAGCGGCCCAAAATGGGCGACTGGGCGCGTCTTCCTCACAGCGCAGCAGGCTGCGAGCCGCCATTTGGTGGCAGATTTCGGTATTTCTGTAGCGCGTGGCGCCGAGCGTCACAACTGGCGGGACTACGTGGCAGAGCCATTTTTTTCGAACCGCTGCTTCACCAGATGCACGTTTCCGCCAGCTTTCCCCCCCTAGCGCATCGAGGCTGTCCCGGCCCGGCGTGACAAGGACCCGAGTGGAGGCCGGCGCCGGCCCGGAGGGGCGCTCTGTGCGCCGGTCCTCCCGGGGCGGCTCTCGTCGCCCGCCGTGTCGCCCTCGGGTGTGAGGGGGAGCCGAGCCCGGGCAGACAGGCGGGGACGCGGCCCCGCGGGTGCGCGCTGGGCTCCCGCAGGCGCGCTTCGAGCTGCGCCCGGGCCTGGGACTATCATGACTTCTAGGGGCTGAGGCGAGGCCTGGGTCCCGCCCGGCTGCACGCAGAGCCCCAAAGTGCGAGGGGGCCGAGCGGAGAACAAAGGCTGCGGGGCGGCTGCTCGGCGGGCCCAGGCTGGAGACCCCGACCCGCCGCACGCGGCCGCGAGGACCCTGGGCTTCGGGCTCCAGCTGCCCAGTTGCCTCGCGAAGACGCCTGCAGGTCGACGCTCCAGAGTCGGCGGCCTCGCCCCGGGCCCAGCGCCGCGAGCCATCTCGCCTGGCCTCACCCGAGGACGGGCCGGGCGCCTGCTCCCCCCGGCGCTCTCGCTCGCTGCCGGGGCTGCGCGCGCTGCAGGCGCTCGGTTGCCAGTAGCAACCACACGACGGCGATTCGCAGTCTCTGAGGCAGCGCTGGTGCCGCCGCAGCCTCCTGCGCCCCGGCCGACAGCGGAAACCCCGAGCGGGCCTCGGGCACACCTCGCTCCTCCCCACCTCGCCCTCCCTCGAGGGTGCCCGAGCTCCGCGAGGCCCCAGCCCCTAGCGCTGTGTCTCCGATCTCATTTCAGTGGTCAGTTAGGGAGCTTCTGCTGATGTCAGGAACAAGGCTGAGGACGCTTTCCTGGTAACACCTGCACCTCGAAGAGCTTCTGGAGGCGGCGCTCGAGCAAACGCACCGTGCGCTCTTTCCTCTTGGTCTGCCTTGAATACTTTGCATAAGATCCAAAATATCACTTCCGTGGGTTCGAACGTTATATTCAGATGCTTGATCCTTGTTGTTCATAGGTGGATGGAACCCCAACACAAGCCCGTTTAATCTGAAGCATCAACCGTTGGCAGTATGGACCAGGTGGTCTGATAAAGAATGTGATAGCCATCAACCCTCCCAGATTTTTCTACCTTTTTATACTTCCAGACCAGGGCTTTAATCTATCTATCATCCGTATCTATCTATCATCCGTATCTATCTATCTGTCTATCATCTATCATCATCATCATCCTTTTCTCTTTCTTAACAGAACTCAGTATTTTAAGTGGTTTTTTTTTAAAAAAAATAAAAACCTTGAAAGTACCCACCTAAATCTTTTACTTGGCTAATAGGAGAGGTGCATTGTCAAATTTCATCTTTGACTAACTGCCCCAACTTTTAAGTAGCCTAAGTTAGCTGAGAGTTTTTCATGGATTGAAATTCATGTAAACAGCGGACATGCTGAGATTTCTAAGTTTAAAGCTTCTTGAGGACAAGTACTTGTCTTAATTACCTTTGTATGTTTGGAAGTCCTTCTGTTATAACTCAGCATATATTTGTTCAATTTCTAGAAAATTCTAGAGTCTCAACAAACCTTAATAGAAGGAAGGAAAACAAAACTTACTAGTAATTATCACAAGGCTTGGAAATGTTTGATAAACTCGATGAAAAGCTAAAAATGTTTTCAAGCTAGTGGCATCAATCAGATATCTTTATTCATTCATATTTTAACTTTTATATGTTTCAAATGTAGTAGATCTATTTAGAAATATCTGGCAGATGTTTCCAGGATTCTGAGAATGACAAACTGTACACAAGTACTTGTTACTTTGCTAATCTCTCAACAAACATCTGAAAAATGAGAAAACAGTCATTAGTCAGCTAAGATTTCAAAGATGGCTGTGGTACTCTCACATAGTACAAACACAGTTCTGCAGGAATACCTAAGGGGCTCATACTGGACCTTGCGAATCTACAAGACAAAGACCTTGAACTATCCTAGTTAATTTAAATAGGCTTTAAAACATACTGAAGGTAGTTACTGTCTTATTCATAAATAATGGTAAATTCAGATTAATAATGCCTCCTGAAATGATTGTGAGGTATGTTATGAGGGCTTCACTTGTAAACTGTCAAGTAAACTGTCAACTTCACTTACAAACTGTCAAGTTCATTAAATAAGGTGATTTTTCTTCAAAGAAGTTAGTACTTGGTTTTTCCATGCAAGATAATAACCTGTAGCTTGCCTAGCTACCTTCATCACCTTAAAAGTAGGAAAGCAGGTTTTAATCAAAAGTTCCTGTCTACAGAAGTCTTTCAAGAAAGCAAAGCTCTAACAACTTGCTTTGGACAAAGTTAAAGAGATTATCTCCCTTTTTCATTATGTCTGAATCTTTCACTCCACTGAAGGATAAGATAAAATGCATTCATATTCACATGAATTATTGCTATTGACTTCAATAATGATGGATTTCATTGTTTTATTTAAAGCCAGAAATGCTGCTGCTTTTGAGGCTATGCCTCTGTGGCTGTAGAATTTCTTCTGTGAGGACCAAAAAAGAATAAAATAAATAAAAATTTAAAAACAAGCAATTAGGTTTGACAAGCACATCATTTCCATACTGTACGGAGGGCTTTGTATTGGCGTGTCTCTATAGATCCTGGCCACTCCATTTTTGACTCCTTCCAGTTCTCAACTAAAATCTTAAGTTCAGCAAGGACACTTTCAAAAAACTTATGAATTAACTAGAATGAGAAGATACAGTTTATAAAGCTTTTAGCTGCTAACAATTCGGCAAGTTGATGTTATCAATAAACAGCTCCTGAGAGATGTTTTTGCTTTGAACAGGATTCATCACAGATTATTTTCTAGTGAACTGAAGAACTCAATCAGGGTGTGCTCTTGAAAATGTGTTTACCAGCTGTGTTTACCAGGCACATTTCTGAATGTGCCTCATGACAATTTTCTTAAAATATTTTCATGAGTTTTCCTCAAACTTTCACACAATTTTCTAGAATGAGCCTACCAGATTTCAACTCGTTTTTTTCTAAATGATTGTTCTGCTTGATTACTAAGTTACTTATCACTTTGAAGAACACTTCCTAGAAAATTCATTACAATATTGTAAGCTTACCTTGGAATAACATAAGTAACTTTTAATGTAGATTTTGGAAAAAGCACTTCAAGAATTTTAACATACACATTGGCTCTTTATAAGAAGATTACAGAAAGATAAGTTATTATATTCTCAAAGTCTATAATGGGAAATAGGGAATATTCTCTCTCCAAAAGATAATATCAATTACTTGGTATCCCCTTTAAACTTTTGCCATATATTTGTGGTATTATGCACAAGCATTCCGTGGTTTTTAGCACAAACTTTTAAAAATTCAGTGTTTTTCTACCCAACCAACCCACAAGAAGTCTTTATTTTCACTTTACTCATTATGTTCCTTTAGTATTCCCAGTTTTTTGGTAGATTTTTTTTCTATCTGGGATATGACCATAAACATGCTGAAATTATGTAACATATCCAAACTGTGAACTTTCAAGACCTTTACTCAGACTTAGGAAAAAATCATGAGCAATTCAGTAGTATTTCACCAGAAAAAGACATTCCTAGAAGAAAAAGCACTTCTTTATCATGCATTTCCTTTAGAGTAAATCTTTATTACTAACTGCGAAAAGTCAGCATTTTTCTTCGTATAGGTGGTTGATTATTTACAATATTCCTATGAGAACCTTTACTCTTCACTCTAAAAATTAAATATGGGCCAACACGGGAGCAAGAGGTAAAGTAATTCAAATTAGCGGCCTTCAGGAGTTTCCCCGGAAATATGAAGAGAAACTGAAAATCCCAGCGGAGGGTGAAAAATGCAGCGCCAGCATCTCTCTTGAAGGACCGAGATGTGGTGCTAACCGTGTCCTCGAATTTAGCCTAGTTTCAGTGGAGCTAAGAATCACAGTTGGGGACAGCAAATTTGCAGAGTGGACACACAGGAGACGCTATTTTTATTCCAAAGCTTTCAGACATTTACCAGTCTTCTCAATATACTTTTGGAGTCGATTCAGGAGTCAGACATACAGTCACCCTGCAGAGTAATCAATGCACAGACGCTTGGGCCGGGGGACTTGGCCAACATTGCATGGGGAGCGAGGGTAGGCTCGCACATGCGCAGTGAGAGGCCCCCTACGGCCCCCGTGGCTCCAGCTCGGGGTTCGGCCTGCGCTGCGGGCTCCCGGGCACTGACTGCTGCCGGGCGGCGGGCTGCTGCTCCCCATGCTGGCGTCCCCAGCCCGGGGCGCTCTGGGAACCTAGAGACGGCCGGGGCTCCGGGCCCCTCTGGAGGAGGCCCTGGCCTGGGACCCTCCGCGCGGGGCGTCCCGCTGTGGGTGGCGACCGGGAGGTCGCGCTCGGCTGCTCCAGCGAGGCTCCCGGACCGCGCCGCGGCGCCTAGCGGGGCTCCGAGCGCTCACTGCCTCGGGAAACGCAGCAGGGAGACCCCGCGTCCTCACTTCGGGTGGGGCACCTGCTGCCTCGCGCGCGCTGCCCGGAGCACGGGAAGGAGCCTGCGCCGATGCGCCGCGGGTCCCGGGCGCCCTGGCAGCTGGCGGTCTCCCGCGGAAAGCGTCCAGGTTTAGGGGGTACGGAGTAAAGGCTCGGGGACGCGGAGAATTAGAGATAAGAGAGGACGCAGTGCAGTTGTAGCTGTCCATCTCCTCTTCCCCGGTGGAAGTGTGCAGAAGCCTCCCCGTCACGCCTGGACAGTCTGCTCTGACCCCAATGCACGATCCTGGACATTATCTTCTCAAGAGCAACACTTAAGATAGTCATGTTTGCTTTTACCATTGTAAATAATATTTGGAGTCTGATAGAATAGGCAATGCGTCTATTTCTAACAAGTATATAGATATGAAGTTATTTTAGTGATTTTAGATTTTGTGTTGGCAAAATGATTGTTGTACTCTCATGCCTTGAGTAGTTACGTACAGTTACTAATGGGATGTCTTTTAAGAGGCTAACATCATCTTTTAGTCTTGTTTTGAGAAGATGTTGAAAACTTTTTTGTTAAAAATAAGAAGTCATTATTTAAATGATGTATAGGTAGTCTCACTTTTTAATTTAGCTTACACTGAATGTCTCATCATTGCTTCCAAGGTCTTTAAGCACTTGGAGCTATTATAGTCCTTAAAACACTGGCAGGTACCTGCTTGCTGAATTAATACAGATTGCAATATGTTCTTGCAGAATAAATATAATAATAAATAAGTCTTTCTCTTATTGGACTTCATGTCCTGGAACAGAGGTAGATTCTGCCATTAGCAAAGCGTTTGACACACACTGATATTTAATACGTGTTTGGCTTGATAGAGGGTATGTGTGCATTTTAAGCACCTCAACAAGTTTTATAAACCTATAAAGTAATACCTAATTGGCATTTATAAAAAATTTTTAAAATTCAGCTAAGGGCTGAAAAAATACATTTATGTTAAAATTAGCAAAGCCTTTAGGTATGTGTAGCAGATATTCCCATGATAATTCTCAAGTTAAACTTATAAAGGGAAACAAGATTTGAAAACAGGCTTTATACTTTTTTCAGTGTCATTGTCATAAAGAAAGAATTTAGTGAGCAATTATTTTGAAGTTACATATTCTAATTACCTTTTCCCAAAAGAAGTCAAACTCTTCCAAGCAAACTTCAAGGAAACAGTTTTGTAATTTTTCTGTTAATGTTTGATTCTCGATTGGATTTATATTTTTTCTGTGTTAATTACATTGTAAAGCTCTAAAGTCAGCTGGCTATTTAAGAACAGTAATCTTTTAATCATTTTTTTAGAACAGTATCTTTCAGTTGTTTTCTTTTTTATTGTTCAACTGCTGATAAGTGTAAGTGACTATAGAACATTCATTTAATTTTGTGAAACAGTGGTATTTTGTTTTAAAGGGGGCTGAAAATAGGGTCAAAATATATTGATTGGTTTCCTTGTCAGAAAAAGTAATCTGCCAAATTTTATATTTAAATTATCAAGTTTATAGCACATTATGATCTTTCTTTTACGTTTCTCCATTTAATCACAAGACTTTTAAAGACAGTTACCAAGAGTAAAGATCTGACATCTTTGATATGTCCAATTTCAGATTTTTAAAGTAGACATCCTGTATTGTTTTGTCAGGAAAAAATGATTTAACTTATAGGCATTGTTACTAATGACACTCTGCAGTTTAAAATAATTTGCATATCATTTGAACTTATGTTTTCAAACTTTGTACCTTCCCATAAGCAGATGGTTTGTTTATAGGTTTAACTATTTTCACTATTAAACTTTTAACACCTTAAAATGGAAAATACATAGTAAAGCAATTACTAAAAATGGCAGGGGCAGTTGGTTAGGAGCTTAAATTGTTTAAAGATCAACGACATATGGAACCTTTTCATTTTAAGGGGATTTTTTTCCCTTCAATGCAAGGAGGAATCAAAAGTAAAATTATTTTCAATCTTAATTATTTACTCAGTGTTTCCCCCAACATGTCTAAATAGGAACACACAACTTTTCTAGGACCGATTCTCTTAGGAAAATGTAGAGATCATTGTGAATTTATAGTTAGAATTAAATAGAATGGTTATCACTGCTTTTTAAACTAAGCAAAAGATATGTCTACTGTGGGTGTACCAGGGATATGTCTGAATGCAGCCTTCCCTTTCTCTGATTGTTAGCTCATTTCTCTACTATTTGAGAGCTCCACAAAATATCCGGACTTCATCAGAGAGCTCAGGTCAAAGTGAGATCTCAAAGAGAGGATTCACCTCAAATATAAGTACAGAACCAGCTAAGTTTGAAGGCTGCTTTTATTGAAGAAGAGTTATCAAGGATTTTCTGTCATGAGCCTACCTGCAGCAAGTCTGGCTATCTGCCCATTTCACACCTGGTAGAACTGTACTTTCTCATGGAGAAATGCATAGTCAGCAGCTGTCATTGAAACATTTGGTATAGTTTTCAAGCTAAGTACAGTACACAAATTTTGCACCATTTAAATTTTGTTAGACTAAGTACAGTACTTCAATGTTGTTAAAGACAGAGGATTTCAAGTTTTATAAACTAGAGATGTGTAGTTTTCTAGGTAAAGTTCTTTAGGATATGTCACTTGGAAACAAGTCTAAATTAAAAAGACAATGTTTAAATAACCATATAAAAATGAAGAAACAGTCATATTGGTCATCATTAGGAGAAAACCACCAAAGAGGACATTTACCCTATAATTTCTGCCCCTGCTTTTCTCCAGGAGTACTTAATAAATACTTTCAGTGAGGGGTAATTGTCCGCACGTGGTCGTGACTGTCCAGGAATCTTGAAATCAGAGACATTAGGCGTGTGAAAAGCTGATTGGAGAGGACAGCACTGACTCTTAGGTTACACTGACAATGTATTTGTCGGTTTACACACTGTTACCAATAAGATTTCTCGTGACCATCGAGTTCAGACGACCCCGCGGAGCTGGGGACTCTCCGGAGACGCCCGCCAGGTCTGGGCCGCCAGCGTCTTGCACAGTGGCACGGGGAACCCCGCACGCAGAGCCCCCGGGATTGGCCGCTGTCGCCCGCCGTCGCGTGACGTCACGCCCGGACGGCCGCGCCGAGCGCTCCGCGTTCCGCCTCCCTTCGGTCGGCTGGTCGTCGTCGCCCGCCGTCGAGTGACGTCACGCTCGGACGGCCGCGTCACCGGCGGCCCCTTCTGGCTCCTTTTGGGAGGCCGGCTGCGAAGCCCGACGCGCCGAAACCGCCCCCTCCGCGGACTCGCAGGCTGGGCGCCGAGCGGCGGCGGGCGCCATGAGCCTGACGCAGATTCCGCGGAGCAGGGCCGCGGAGGGCGGCGTCCGACCGTCTGGCGGCGGCTCTGCCACCACCGCCAGCGCGTCTCCCTCCGCGGGCTGGCGGGGCACCAGGAGGCCGGCTGCGCTTCGCGGCCGGCGGCGGAGCGGCGAGCAGGCCCGGGACGCCGAGACGCTGCGGAGCCCGCGGGCCTCGCCGGAACTGCACTCGCCGCGCGCCCGGCGTCCCCGCGCCCGTGCCGCCCGGTCCTGCTCCCCGCCTCGGGCCGCTGGAGCCTGGGGAGAGGCATCGGCGAGTTTCTGTGACCCATCAGGTCTTTAGGACGGGGCCGCCAACGTGGAGCTTCCGTGGACGTGACCCACCTTTCCGTCGTCGTTCCCACCCCGCGAGGGTGGGTTGAATCAGGGCCCCGCACCTTGCCCGGGAGTCATTTTTTCTGGATGGGCCTCTCCCTTAATCAGACCCAGTTTTATCCGGTGCTTATGTTTGTCACCCTGTTTTTGATCATCTTCTGTTTCCTCGTAGCAAAGAAAGTCCAGGCTGGTTTACAGTGTTTCTTGTCTTGGACTAGGGAAAGGGACGCAATATGCTTGAATGTTTCCCCAGAGATTCGACGTAGGTAAAAATAAAAACTTGCCTCAGTGCATTGCAATCTTGAGAGCACTGCCATTCCCCAGTCCAAACTTAGGCTCCCACTTCCTTTTTCCTTTTTTTAGATTAAAGATAATTTCACCAACGTCTGAACGGTAAGGTAGCAATTTGTCATTACTATGTCATAAACCTTCAGTTTGTAGAATATGATCTTTAAAATTAGTATAACACCTCATTAAAAATTGAGAACGTGTCGACAGAAAGAATACTTAGACCTGGTGCTTACTTTGAATTTCTTGGAGGGGAATTACTGCTGTACGTATGTGGTGATTTTTTTGTTACGAGGGTCTTGATGTTTATTCCTTGAGTATTTTTTCTTTCTTTTTTTTTTTTTTTTGAAGCGGATGATATATTCAGTGTGAAGAAAGTTTAAATTTTTTAATCTTCAGTTTAAGATAATTTAGATTCATAGGAATTTGTAAGGAAGAATAGAGACTTTACATGAATGATAAATTTACAAAATTGCAGTATTAGTATGATGCTGTTCATACAAACTCATTGGTTTTACTCGAGTTCCCCCATTGCGTTTGTTTGTGTGAGTATGTGTGTCTCTTTGTATTTCACTCTATACAGCCTTAGCTTGTGCTGATTTATCACCACCACACTCAAGATGCAGAACGCTTTCTTCAGTGTAAGAATCTCTGATGTACCACACTCCCCCGCTGCTGTCCCTACCCCTGGGCAATCACTGATCCAGCAGAAATTACCCATTTCTAAGAAATGTGTTACTTAGAATTGATAATCTTGTGTAGTTGTTCCATGGAGATTGTGTTTATCCTGTGTGTGTTTTGTGTATGTTTATGCATAAGCATGGCATACCCATCACACTATGCAAAATAGTACTTCCCCCAGGATACTTTGTACACACAAACTAATTTGATTAGGACATTTTACATTTTTTAGTTTATTTCTCCTTAGTTTCTCCTCAGTGCTTTTTGTGAATTTGTTACTTTCTGGACTATACATTATAATATATATGCAAACTAAATCGTTTTATAAAATGGGTAAATGATGTTATTTTATAAATTTAATGAAATATTAAAATACACATAAAACTTAAGCTAGAATATCACCTTTTAGTACAATATAGAATATATTATGAAACCTCCCTCCCTCAAACTCTCCCTCCATATCTTCCTCTGTCCCTCCCCCTCTTCAGGTAAGGCCCAGCTAGGCCTCCTTGGGCTCAAATAATCCCCTTGCCTTAGTCTCCCAAATAGCTGGGACTCAATATGAACCACTGCACTCTACTTATTATATAGAACTAAATCTAGCTGGTAGGCTAGGTGATCATCGAACTATCACTTCTGCACTTAAGGCTTGGCTATGAAGAGATGGAGTATATAAGAATAAAACTGTTTTGAAATTATCTATAACTTTTCCTGATGGCACACTAATACTTTTTTCTTTTCCTAAGAAATTTATTTTGAACATACTTCATATTAAATTAAAGGGATGTAAGCATCCCTTTAGTTGCTTTAGAGACAGATTATGCATACCCTAATATATTTATTCTTTAAATAATTATAGACATTATTATGAAATCTTTTCTTTAGTAGTCAGTAAACTTAACTCAAATTATTTACTATTAAAAATCACAAATTTTAAAATGCTTTTGAATGAGTTACTGTATGTATGTATCAGGTATATATTACAAGCCACATTTTTCAATATGTACATCCTTTTGGTAGTGACTTTGGTGTATTTTATTCTGACTTAGACATATTGTCTGTATCTGGGGTGATTTTGTTTTCTTCTGCTTTCTCCCGAATACTCTGTTAGTAAGCGTGTAGTATTAAGGATCCAGGGTAATGTGAAAAACATTTTCTAAATAGGCATCCTGCTAAGAATTTTGAGTCTTTGTATGTGAAAGAAATATTAAAGGTGAAGATTATCAATGGATTGCATTTTACATCTCATTTCTCATTGTATTTTTGAGATACTAATGAGAGAAGTTGGTTTACTTAATGTACCGAGAGAAAACAAAGTATTGCAGGATTTTCTTCAGTGTGTTTTGAAAAGAATAAATTTGATTTCTAATCAAACTTGTTACTATAGAGATCTGTGTACAATGTGTCTATAACCTTGAGGGCAGTTGCATTGAGTTTATTCTTTCTAAATCAAAAGAACACTAAAAAATATATTTGTCATAAAATCTCTTTACCCTCAAACCCTGTATGTTTGAAATATTACATCTTACAGCTATTTAAAAATGAATTTTGATACTTCCTCTCTGAATAATCAACATGTGACTGTAATAGTAAAGATAATACATTCTTACTTTTACCAATTATAAAATCTCAGAAATGGGAGGTAGTTGGTTAGTTGTAAAATAAAAGAAATATGTTTTGTGGCATAGTGAAATGCCAAGCCACTCTTAGGTCTGTTAGGAGGGCTTCTGAAGTAGGCTAATAAAAGTATCAAGATTATTTAAAAACTGGTTAGCTGCATAAAATAAACTTCTGAACCAGCTGTTTATATCGGTGGGAATAAACTGTAGTATTTTACAAATAACATAGTAAAAACATGGTAAGTCAGTACGTATGTCCGTGTTCAGAATCGTTAAGAATAAGGAAGTTTACATAACACTTTAAATATACATCTGTATGAAGCTGTTTTGCTAAATGAAGTGATTAAATGGCTTCAAGAGTTAAGAAAAGAATATATGGTGTATGATTTTAAATTACATGTGGCTGGAACAGGGTGACAGTCTTCAGATTATTTAGTACCACAATACACTATGGGAAGGAAAAGCTCTTATTAGCATTCAGAATGTACTTAAAATACATCAGTCTATGTCATGATTCCTTCACAAGAACCTGCTCTTTTAAATGTTACTGAAACAAAATGAGCAGAGCGACATTGTATTTTCTTTCACGTGCTTGTTTTATAGAGCAGACAGAATTGTTTTATAGATGTTGAGTATGTCCTATGAATTCTTTTATTTGGTTGATTGATTGTGGTGGTAATGGAACCCATGTCTTTCCACATGGAGGCAGATGCTCCCCACTGAGCCTCTCTGCCAGTCTTAAATTCTTATTTCTAATACTGGAAATGCTGTTAGATAGTACATGTCGGAGGGCTTTGGTGGAGACCCCATTGATAGCAGTTTCACACTAGAGGGCTTGTTTATCAGATACTGTGACAGTCATTCAGACTGCTACTATTAGGGACTCGATAGTTTACATTCACTTACTTTGGACTGTGGGCTCCTTATGAACAGGCAGGTAACAGCTTTTTTTCCCCTTCAGTGCTGGAGATTGAAGCCACAGCCTTGAGCAAAGTGGGTAGAGACAAGTGGGTTATGTTCTTAGCCCCTGAAATTTCTTTTATATGTTCTATAGGGTGTTTTATTTTCTTTCTCCCTTTTTCTCTTACTTTTTTCCCTTCCTTCCACCATGTTTAGTGCACTTGCTCTTGCACATCTGTCTCTATTTTTAGGACAAGCCTACAATTAGAATAACAGTCTCCATGATTACTCTGTGTAAGTGGTAAGAACATGTCCTTTTACAGAAGGAGAAACACCTGGTACTTAGTAATTGTAAAGCACTAAAAAGCAATTCAAGAACTAGATGTTTGGAGCAATATTTTGAGAATTTTCTTTAGGTATAAAACACCCTTATTGGAGATCATTCATTGAATAAGATTATTCCAACAAGAGTATTTCAAACCAACACTTTAGCTTTTTGTTAACTGTAACTATGAAACTTTTTAAATTTTCAAAACTTCCATTGTGCCACTGTCTGAGTTAAGGAATATAGAAAAATTACGGTGCAGCAGAAGCATTGACACAGAAGCCCAAGTTTGCTCTTAGGAGTAAAAAGAGGAATTCTGAGTCATTTTATTGGCTTTATATTTTATGAAACAGATGCAGTAGAAAAATGGAAAAAATATATAAAGAAGAAAGTTCCTTTGAGTATATGGATTAATAAAATGCCATTTTGGAGGGTAAAATATTGTTCTAAATTATAAACTGCAATTGCCCAAAATTGAGATATTATAGGCCACAGACATTTAAATACAACTTTAGGTAGTTGACTTTTCAAATCATTACTATTTTAAGGTTTTAAAGTTTAATTGAAAATGGATAATTCAATATGAATAACAGTATAGATTGATTTCCCAATTGTACTGTATTTCAAAAGACAATAAACATTGCCTTCATGTAAATGTATCAAATGAGGGAGAAAAATACAAGGAAAAATAACATGAAATATATTTCTGATTTTTTTTTTTTTTTAGGTTTTTTTGAGACAGGGTCTCGCTTTGTGGTTCAGGCTGGCCCTGAGCTCAGCCTCAAACTCACATCACAGCAATCCTCCTGCCTCTGCCTCCCGAGTGCTGGGATTACAGGCGTGAGCCACCACGCCCGGCAC